>JAJPUD010018957.1:1991-27530 GCA_023553655.1 Myrmecobius fasciatus | reverse complement strand
CCATTTATTTTCTGTTGCCCTATGATAATAACACACACACACACACACAAAGAACCTATTTATTTTGTATAATGCAAATACTTAATACAATCATAAATCAGGTGATAGTATCAAACTTTAGAGTGATAAGGGTCTTTACCAAACATATAATTCAACCTCCTGAATTTATTGAAAAATAAGAGTGGGAAAATAACTTCTTAAAGATCATTCAAATGCAAAATGGCATAATCAGAATTCAAACTAAGGTCTTCTGACTCTAAAATTGGTGACCCTATCCCCATACCCCAATGCCTTTCAATATACCAAATAAATACCTGCTTACTGAAATCTTTGATGACAGTAAGTGATTGAAGAAAGAAATTTCTAGCCATCTCTATTAGGTATCTCAAATGGTAAAATGGTGTTATTCTTCAACAGGTCATTGCCCTAGTCATGGATATTTTTACAGATGTGGATATCTTCAAAGAAATAGTGGAAGCATCAACCAGAGGGATTTCTGTATATATTCTCCTTGATGATTCCAACTTCAATCACTTTTTTAAAATGACAGAAAAACAAGGATGTCAAGTTCAGAGACTCCGGGTAAGGAAATTAGTTTTTATGGTGTGTAGATTATATCAAATAAATAATCTCTATATAATGATAATAATTAAAATGCAAAATTATACACAAGAGTGATGAAGTATTTCATCCCATACAGTCTCTATTTCTTCCAAAAAAAAGTAACTAAAATTTACATAAATTGTAGATTTTGCCTCTTCCCTTCAAGTTTGAAAAATTCAACATATAACAAATCTGTATATTAGAACCTAAAACAATGCCTGGCATGTAATAGGCACATGAGAAATTCTTAATGATCAGTTGATAGTAGTTATGCAACAACAAACTCATAAATTGGTTGTTTGTTTACCTACCACGCTAGAGAGGTTCTTCATTTGACTTGTTTTTAATTATTTAATTGAAACTTTTTTCTTTCTGTATTTTTTACCTAATTAACATAGCCTCAAAGTAGTATCTCTGAAAAGCATTATGGTTGATGTGGAAAGCTACTATATAAAAAGCTTCTGGCATTGTGTGATCAGAAATAAGACAAATTGCTAATGTAGCAAAAATGAGGCATGATCAATGTGTAAAACTATTCCATATATATCCATGTAATCAGTGTTTGGAGATCTAAAGGAAGACCTCTGTCTTGTTGTGTGGAGCTCCTCTCAAAAATCTATGGGCAGGTATAGAAAAGTATATTTACTTATTAGGGGCAGATGGATGGCTCAATGAATTGAATGATGGATATGGAATAAGGAAAATCTGAATTCAAATCTAGTCTTAGACACTAGCTATGTGACTTGGGGCAAGTTACTTAATTCCTGTTTACTAGGAATTACTAGGAATCTAGGTAGTTCAGTAAAAAAAATAAGTACTGAGCCTACAGTGAGGAAAGCCTGAGTTCAAATTGTCCTTAGGCTTTTAGTAGCTTTGGCAAGTCACTTGTTCTCTGTTTGTCATAAAGCATCAGAGAGAGAACTCAATCACTCCAATATCTTTGCCAAGAAAGCTCCATGGACAGTATAGTTAATCCATAGAGTCATAATATCAGGATAAAATGTGGTTGAGTTGCCATCTGAATCTCTGGAGGAATATTCATATCATTTATTGGAAAGACAGATTCATCTATATGTTGAAGCAGGGGAGAGAAAGACTCTATTAATTAGGTACTTGTATGTATGCATGTAAACATATATTTATGTATGTATA
Source organism: Myrmecobius fasciatus (assembly GCA_023553655.1). Classification (NCBI taxonomy): domain Eukaryota; kingdom Metazoa; phylum Chordata; class Mammalia; order Dasyuromorphia; family Myrmecobiidae; genus Myrmecobius; species Myrmecobius fasciatus. Next base: position 25,775 of record JAJPUD010018957.1, on the reverse strand, counting down.
TGTAGATGCTTATATACCCAACCAATACAAGATCTATTTTATAATATCTATTTGTTTTAGTATCTATTTTATAAAAAATATAAAGTTCAGTTTTCTAGGATGGTTTTTATTTTTCAATACTTAGTAGATCTTTTCGGTATACTAATTCTAAAATGAATTGAATAGTTTGAACTAAATGACCCAAGCCCCTTTGTTCCCTAAATATAATATCCTATAATTTTACATTTTAAGAATATAATCCTTTTAAACCAAAATTGTAACTTCATGTTTATATATATATTTTTAGAACATCAGAGTGAGGACAGTAAAAGGACAAGATTACCTTTCAAAAACAGGAGCAAAATTTCATGGGAAAATGGAACAGAAATTTCTTTTAGTTGACTGCCAGAAAGTTATGTATGGCTCCTACAGGTAAGAGCAATGTATTTGAAGATATAATTATAATTTAATTAAAATTATTTATTCTTGTGTTATAAGCTTTCAATATTTCATAAACAATGTCCAGTGAAAATAATAGGATCACAATACAAAATAGTAGATTCATCTTATATACACTAATTCATTTGAGACTTAGCAACCCTCTTGGGGAAGAAACGAGAGTGATCATTATCCTCATTTTACCACTGAGGAAACAAGACACTTGTTCTACTTAGGCATCTAGGGAATATAGTAGATAGAGTATTATTTTGTGGTTTTGGTGATGATGATCATGGTGAAGAGGAGGAGGAGAAAAAAGGAAAAGGAAAACAACTTTTCCAGGGTAATCTAACCTTTAAGTCAGAAGTTGAATTCTGTCTAAGATTTTTCATAACTGAAAGTCAGCATTGTTCTATATTACCTAACAAGTTCATGTCCTGGCTTTGACACATTAACTGGATGATATTGGGCTACTCATTTAGCTTTTCAATTATTTATGCAATTTTCTAAAACTACAAATTACAGAGAAAAATTTTTTCATTCAAGAAATCTCTATAGCAATGAAATCACAAATTTTGTCCTGATCTCTAATATCCTCTCAAAAAAAACCTCAGTGTATAATTACATGGGGTACCATTATATACAGCATAGAGTGGGGTATATGGGTTACAGAACCCTTTCCTCATTTCTCCCACCATGATTCTTTCCATAGTACACTGCATGGATCCAGAGGATCAGTTATGTCTCCATCACTGTGCTGTCTTTTCAATTAAATTAATAATATATCTATTTAGAATGTTTGAAGATATTCCTTTGGGGCTTGTCATTCCCTCATTACCAGTTGCTTAAATTCTTCTGGGTATTGCTGCAAGTCATTTTAAACTACTTTTTCTTCCAAAAACTATAATGTAGTAATCCAAGCACTCAAGATTTCTTAAATATTTTTCATGTATTCATATACCAGAGTTCAAGCATATAACACAGGATGGTACAATTAAGAGTACAGCTCTATGGAGACAGATGATCAGCATTAAAATCTTGCCTCTGATGTGTATTCCCTTGTGTGACTACAGAGATTTGTCATTTAAATTCCTTAGACCTTTGTTTCCTCAATAGATGAGGGAATTGGACTACAGGGCCATTGAAGACCCCTCTAACTCTATATCTATGCTCCTAGAGCTTTCTTAACCAATGTCTTCAATTTCTTGACCCTACTCAATTCACTCAAAGTCATTCATTCTCCTCCTTATTATAAAAAAATCTTCCCTCATCTCAACTTTTATAGCTAATTCCTTAAATGTCATATTTCTCAATATTTTGTTTTATTATAAATTTAACATATTAAATAGAAACTCTCAATTACACAAAAAATAAAAAGAGGATTATATATGAATTTGTTATGAACTTATATTTTATGAGATTAATAATTCCCTTACTCATCTTTATATTATTATGATATGTCATTCCTAAATATTGGCTTGTCTTCTTTTCATCTTTTTACTCCTCATCCTTGTAGCTGAATGCTGCTAACAATTTTATGCAATTCTGCTAACTTGCTTCATGTTCTCTAGTCCTAGAACTTCCCTGCTTCATTAGATTCTTGTCACATACCTCCATCACTTGGAGACAAAATGAGTAGCAAGCCTCTATTCACTGCCAACCTTTGCTTAGAGCTGATTACTTCTCTATGTATTAAATTAAAAATATGGAGAAAATGAGGTATGATTCTCTCAATTATGACCCCTTTTATATCCCCACTGCCACGTCTACTCTTTCTTTGAAACATGCATCATATCAAGTAAATATCTTGAGCATCCAGCTTCTAGGTATAAGACATTGTGCCTTTTCTCAAAGTTAAATATCTTCAAGTGTCCTTTATATCCCATTTCTTTCCATTTCCTGAAGGTCCTTGCCAATAAGTATGCTTAATTCTCTACACTTTAGTATCTTTAATATAATAAGGTCAAATAAAGTAACATGAAGTGCTTTGAAACCCTTCAAATGCTATTTTAAACTTGAAATAGTATGGTATGGTGGGTGAGAATTGTACTTTGAGCCAGGAAGAAATAAATGCCTCCTCAGCAATTTACAGATAATATAGTAGTAGGCATGGAACTTACATTCTTTTTTCCTCAGTTGATTCATAGTATTAACTGAGGGACAGGTGGATTTGAAGTCTTCTAAGTTTCCTTTCAATTTTAAAGATATTTGTTCTTTTCAAAGAATCTTTGATTTTTTTCTCCAGTGGGTATTTCTACTTTTAAAGTTATATTGATCTTTAATGCTTCCCAAGAACTTTAAAATTTGAATTGTTTATTATTTATTTTTCTTTGTGTCTCATAACATCAATTCCATCATTAAGTACAAATCATCTTTTCTATTATTTTTATATTCTCTAGGATATTCTGAATATTCTAAAACTATTTATAATATTTTCTATTAATAAATATTGAATAATATGCATTAAATCTCCATGGCATCTTCCTCTTGTTTCCATCATCTTCTCTAATTGTAATTTTATATAGTAATATACTTATTTATACTCATGTGTGATTCCTCCATTAGACTTGAAAACACTGATAGTAGGGATGATGATATTCTCATCTTTCTAAAATTAGCACCTAGCATAATGTTTTATTCTTAGTAGATGTTTAAGAAAATGTGCTGCTCTTGACTGACTAGAACTAGCTTTTTGCTTTACATTTCCACACATTCTTACTTAGTTTCTCATATTATTTTCAAACATGTAGTTTACAACAATAATCTCTTAACTCTCTGCCTCTAGTCTCACCTTATCTGCTTCCTTTACACAGCTGCTAGAAAAATCCACTTCAAGCATCATTTTTGCCTCCTTTCTGTCTATTTTCTCAACTTCCCCCCCATTCTCACCTAGCCTTGATCACTGAACAAGCAATTGCTTCAGTCAAAATGAAATCTGTTAAAGACCTTAACTTTAAAAGGTCAAGGTCTCACACTATATGTTAGGGTCATCTCCACTCATCCTGATCTATATCTTGCCATTGGATCCAGATGATTCTGGAGGAGAAAGTGAGGCTGGTAATGTATAGCCTTCTCCCCCTCAAATCCAATTCACTTGCACCTCATGTGCCACCTCCCTAGCATTCTGGTAATCTTCTCTTTCAGAAGGAAAGGCAAACAAGACTCTCTGTCTCATAAACTTGCAATTACTGTCTCGACTATTTTTCCACTTCAAGCTAAACTTCTTCCAGAAAACCTGCCCAAATCTCACCCCTGGTCAGGAAAAAGCTATTGATGTTTCCTATTTCACTGTTCTCATATGTTCTCTGAAACCTTCTTCTTTCTTCAATCATATCTATTTACATTTGTCTTCTGTTCCATATGAGAACTTGAAGAACATGAAAAATATCTTATTTAGCTTTCCCTGATACTTACTTATAATTACTTTGCTTAATGAATGAATGCATAAAATGCAAATTTGATCTCATCTTTAAATCCAAGACTTTCTCCATTATCTCCTAACACCATGGATTTAGAGCAGGGAGAAATCTTAGATATCATCTAATTTAGCACTTCAATTTTCAGATAGGAAAACTAAGACCCATGGAAGATTTTATTTATTTACTCATTTGTTTATTTCTGTCCCACAGTCGCACAAGTAGGACATTTCAAAGTTAAGATTCAAATATATTCTTAATCTCTTTCATCATTGTATATTATTATGATCATTTGGATTATAAACCAAAAGAAACTAGATCGATCTCTTTCTCTCTCTCTCTCTCTCTTTAAATTTATCCACATTATACCCAGAATAGTGCTTAATATGGAATGGATAATCAGTACTTTTATTTTAAATGTAACTGATTCCATATATTATGTCATACTAGCTTTAAAAAAAACTTTTAGTAGCATTTTATTTTTTCAAATATATGCAAAAAATAGTTTAAAATATTCTCCTTTGCAGAACCTTCTATTTTAATTTTTTCTCGCTGTCCTGTCCCCTCTCTTTCCCCAAGAAAGAAAGCAATCTGATATAAGTTAAACACGTGAAGTTCTTCTAAATATATTTTCATATTAATCATGCTATGCAAAGAAATCAGATCAAAAGGGAAAAGAAACATGAGAAAAGAAAAACAAGCAAACAACAAAAGGGTGAAAAATATTGTTTTGATTCACTCTATAGTTCTCTCTCTAGATGTGGATAGTGCTTACTAGCTTTTTTAGAAAAGTAATTTAAAAGCTTCCATAGTGTTTAAAGTAGTAACTCCATAAAAAAGGAAGCTTTAAAATGATTCCTTTTAATTAATATCTAACCTCATTTCTGTTCCAAGGTAAACATAATAGTTGTTATACATTTTGCCTTTGAGTGCCTTATAATTTTTGTAATTTAAATTTTAAGTTGTAAATAGTTTATATGCAGTGTGATTTATACTGACTAGAAGTCATTTTGTAATCTGTAGCTATTTTTGCATGAAATATTTGCAGTTGGTCTTTAAATTAGATTTTGTGGCTTTTGCTCCCAAGATCTCTTGCTGCCTTTTAAAGCAACTATCATAATAAATTATACTTACTTATTAAATCAAAATTATAAGATTTTGGCAGTTTTAAAACTTTATGGACCTTGCCTTCAAAGAATATTATCATGTCTAGTCTTTCTAACATCATGGACAAGGTATAGTTTTTAAAAATATCTCACTTTTTACTTAACTAGATATAAACAAAAATATAGACATAGATATAATGTAGATATGAATGTGACACAGATATACATATATGCATACTTATTGATATGGATGCAGCAAAAAAAAGGCTTTAGATTTTGTCTATCTGTCTAGCTATCTATCTGTCTATCTACCTATAGATAGATATGTCTGTAATATTTCATGCCAGTCTTTTAATGAGGTAAAATTTTGGTAAGCAGAAATGCAAGCTACACTATGAACCTTCATATAATATTCTGTTTTAAATGATCCCTAAACAATCAAAAGTATTTATAGGTGACAATACATCTTGGACTTATGTTTTTGTAACATTTAGTTGAAGATTGCAAATCTTTTGTTTATCAAGTGCTTTGTTGCTGTTTCCTAGAAATACTGGAAAACGTACCATGTTAATTACATTGTTATTAGCTTTGATATACATATAATTGATTTACAATTTTAATTAGTCATTAAATATAGTTCATAGTGAATTGCTAACAATAGTCAAAATACACCAAGTATATAAAATATATAATTTCTAACTGTTTTTTTTTCTTGAAAAATATTTTCAGCTACATGTGGTCATTTGAAAAAGCACATCTCAGCATGGTACAGATTATCACAGGACAGCTGGTTGAATTATTTGATGAAGAATTTAGGACTCTATATGCGAGATCCTGTATTCCCAGTCCATTTGCACAAGAAGAAGCAGTGAAGGCAAAAAATGGCAAGCCTCTCTGGGAAAATGGTACATATCAGCGCTCAGTGTCTTCTTTAGCTTCCTTTTCCAGCCAGAGGAATCTTTTTGCTAGGCAAGACAATCCTAGTTATTTTAAAAATAGAGGCTTATATGCAGTTAATGAACATGACAGGCATAGCATACGGAATCATGGCTACAAACCACACTTTTTACCAAATTTTAATGGTCCAAATAAAATCCGCCAGTATCAACCAAGTCAGTTAAATGAGAATTGGAAGAGACATAGTTATGCTGGAGAACAGCCAGAAACAACACCTTATCTGCTGCTCAACAGGGCTATTAATCGGGCCAACAATCAATCAAATAATTGGAAAATGCCTTCAGATAGCCTTAGTGTTGCATCATCATCACGAGGTGGTTATATGAACCCTCGCCATATGCCTGCACAGAGCTTTGCAGATCGTCTGGCACAGAGGAAAACCACAAATCTTCCAGAAAGAAATTCAAATGTACGACGATCTTTTAATGGGACTGATAATCATATTCGCTTTTTGCAACAAAGGATGCCCACCCTTGAAAACACTACAAAATCTTTCCTACGAAATTGGCGAATTGAATCCTATTTAAATGACCACTCAGAAGGAATGCCTGATGCAAATGGCTCAGCTCTTGGGGACCGATTTGAAGGTTTTGAGGGACATGAAAATGTTAAGGCCAATGCCCTTTATGCTCATTCTCGGCTTCGTTCATCAATTGTGTTTAAACCAACCTTACCAGAACAGCAAGAAGTGAATAGTTGTACAACAGGATCCTCAAACTCAACAATAATTGGTTCTCAGGGAAGTGAATCATCTAAAGAGATATCAAATGTGCAACAGTCTTCAGATCAATCTTTACCAGAATTAACCACAAATCTCCAGACACCTCAATCAGATGAATCAAAAAGGCACAGCTTGCAGGTTCCAGAAAACCACCATGAACCTATTTTAAATCCAAACACACATGGTACTCCTGATTCAAATAACTATTTGTATACAACGTTAGGTGTGAACAAACAGATGGAAACTCTAAAAACTGAGCAAAATGAGAACCTACTCAAAAGGCGAAGTTTTCCATTCTTTGAAAACTCCAAGGCCAATCTGGATCATGCTGGGGGTAAGAATTATGTGTATAGCACACTGACTAGGAATAGAATTAAGCAGCCAGAGAAACCCAAAGAGGATTTATTGAAGAGCTCTAAAAGTATGCACAATGTGACCCAAAACTCAGAGGTTGAAGATGAAGACCCCAAGAAGGAGTCTTCAAATACTACCACTACCAAGTCCATTTCTATTGCTGCTCTTTTGGAAGTAAATAAAGAGGAACCTCCAAAAGATATATTCTCTAAGAAAGAAGTGAAAGGTTCCCCAAGTTTTTTGAAAAAAGGTTCCCAAAAGCTGAGGTCACTACTCAGTCTCACACCAGAAAAGAAAGAAACTCTTTCAAAAAATAAAGCTCCTGCTTTTTATAGAATGTGTAGTAGTTCTGACACATTGGTTTCAGAGGCAGAAGAAAATCAAAAACCAAAAAAATCAGAGCCAAAATTAGATTCATCTCCAAGAAGAAAACGTTCTCCTTCAGCCAATTCACAAGGAAGTGTCCATAGGAGCAAGGAGAATATTGCTGTCAGGTCATCTCCTGTGAGCTCAGATGAAAACAAAACCAGCCCTTCTGCACACCCAGTTGAAAAAGAGTTCTTAGAAAGGGAAGGAGATGCTTCTGCTCCAAGATTCAACACTGAGCAGATTCAGTACCAAGATCTAAAAGAAGTTAAGCCAAGAATAGTCCCTGAAACAGCAATTCCTTCCTCTCCAAGGCCAAAGCCTAGTGAGTTGTTAAGATCTCGATCAACAGACAGGCGCGTATATAGTCGCTTTGAGCCATTTTGTAAGCTAGAAAGCTCTGTTCAACCCACAAGCCATATGCCAAGCCCCAGAATGCATCGTCCTGAGGTAAAGACCCTCAACACTAGCAATAGTTATGGTAGGACCAGTCCCATGCTCAGCTACAATTCTCCTGTCTATCACTCTTATCAGCCAAATGAAAATAAATTTCGAGGATTCATGCAAAAATTTGGAAATTTCATACACAAAAATAAATAGCTTTAATTTCAACAGTCTTTGCAAAATTTTAAAGTTTCCATGGACATGAATACTTGAACAAATAACTGGGAAGATTCTGTAAAATGCAAATGGGTTTCTTTGGGGAAAAAATTTGTAGTTAATGTGCATGTTTACATGTATATTATTGTATAGTAAAGGTTTACTTTTATGTAATAAATTCATCCTTTGACACTGCAGCTGTAATTTGTTCAAAAAAATTTGAAAAGTTTTAAAATGAATGTGTTTAAAATGATTATTTTTCTTTAGATTGAAGATTTTTTTAAATTATATTTTGCAAGAGAAATAAATAGGAAGATATTGAATACTTTTAATCCACTATTATAATTTTCAAAAGTCTTTCTTTTAGAAAGAGAAAATGATGGTTTTAGTGGCTCATTGAAATTTACCTTTTTGGCATTTATGTACCCTCAAAAACAGAAGAGAAAAGGAAAAGAAAACCTCTTTTTAATAAAAAAATGTTCATTTTACTGTGAAGCATACATAGCTAATTGGTTTGGCAGTCAAAGGACAGTGTCACTTGTATATACTCCTCACTTATTTTATTTTGCCAAGCATATCAGAAAAGTATTAACCTCATGCAGTACAAGTGTCATAGGATTTCATCTCAACAGAACTATGAAACGTTTTGAGAACTTATTTCTGTTTCTGGATGAAAGCAATTAATCTTAATTCAATCCTCCTTCATTCCTCCCCAGGTTATAGTCTACTGAAGCCTTTTTTTTTTTTTCACTTTTAACCTCTAAAACCAAAATTAGAACTTTGACAAGTTGCACTTTTCCTATCCTTATCTAATCAAGCAACACCAAAACTTCTTAAAAGTAAAATATAGTATGGCATTATTAGTAGAAAAATGATGATTCTAAAAAATTTTCTTGCAATATTTTTGCTACTTTTCAAACCAAGCTAAAATACAGTAGAATTGTAGTATATGAGAAAGGACAAGAGGTGAGAAATAAGGAGAAGTAGGGCATGCCTTATCTGACTCTGCCATTGATTATGTGACTTTGGCAAAGTCTATTTATCCTCCCTATGCCCTATTTTTTTCCTCTATAAATTATAGATAACAATGCCTGTTGTCATCTTCTTTGTAGGAGTTTAGTGAGAATAACAGTAAATAATAGATTTGAAAACACTATTTAAAAATATGGACCATTTTAAAATTGGATTTGCTCCATTTAGTTGTAAAGAATTCACTGCAGCAACAAATAAATCTGATTTGAAAAGTGCAAAATATTTTTGTTTCCCTTGCATTTTATTAGCATTTTCCAAATGAAATATTAAGCACAATATGCTGGCACGATGATTAGATTTAAAACCAAAGATCCTGTATTTGAATCCCTGATTTTGTCATTTACTGTGAAAATCTGAGTAAATCCTTGATTCTTTGGGCCTTAGTTTCCTCTTTTATAAAATGAAGGACTCTGCTCCCTTCTTGTTCAAGATTTATGATTATAAGTTGATATGGGAAATATTTTGCTCAAAGAATAATAATAATAATTCCCATCTTAAAGACTTTATTCCATGGTTCTGCTATAACTATGTAACTAAAACTAGGCAAATTAAAGGCCTTGTTTGAAAATTAAGCAAATAAGTTGTTGTTGTTGTTGTTTTTCCTGTGACTAATGATCTGCATGTCATTATATATCACTACCATTTTAAAAGTAATTAATATCAGAATATTTATAAAAGTGAAAATTGTATCCGTGAACTACAATGCTGCATAGGTTCAATTTTAGTACAAAACAGAGACAAATTCTAGGAACCCTGTTCTTTCCTATCAGTCAGTCAATCAAAGTGTATTATGTCTCTGTGCCAGACACCCTGCTAAACAGTGAGGACACAAAAAGAGATGAAAAATAGGCCCCTTCCTCAAGGAGCTTACACTCCAATGGAGGAGACAACATGCAAAAAATGTATGCAAAGCAAGCTATAAAGTAGTAAATAATAGAGGTAAGAATTAAGAGAATTAAGGAAGGCTTCCAGTAAAAGATGGGATTTTAGTTTGAACTTAAAAGGAAATCAGGGAGGTCAGTGTTAGAACAGAGATGGGAGAGTATCCCAGATATGAATGGTAGAGAAAATGTACAGAGCTGAGATAGGTTGTTTTGTTTGTAGAACAGTCAGAAAAATGGAACAGACAAACCTGAAACACAAACACACACATAATGAGAAATAGGAGGAAAAATATACATATATACAAACATAAAGCTATTATAGTTTTAAAAAACACCAAAAAAGAAATTTAAAAATCTCTGGTTTAAATTGATGTGCTCCAATTGATGTGACCATTCCATATTTGCAGCTTATATGTAGTTTACTTTGTAGGTTTGTATTAAGCTTTTCTTGAATGTTTGACTTTAAAAATTTTTTATTATCTAAATGAGAACTGAAACTCAAAAAAAAAAAAAAAAAAAAGACCTTAAGTTAATATAATGTAGTCTTTTATCTACTCCTTCCGAGATAATTAGGTACCTGGAATACCTGTTGCTTTTTGTTAATACTTGTTGATAAGTTCTCTAACAGCTTTCAAAAAACATATAGTAAGTGTCACTGGACTTCAGGAGAGGTAAAGGAATAAACATTTATGAAGTACCAATTATATGTCAGCACTATGATAAGCAGTTATGCAAATTATTTTATGTAATCAGCATTAGCTGTGAAATTTCTAAATGTCCAGAGAGGAGTTGTAACTTGTAACAGGTAACAAATTAGTAGTTTGAATCCGAATTCATATCTTTTCCTAAATCTGGTTTTTACCATCAGTAATCATCAATTCTGCACTTTTGATGGGGAGAACAAATCAGGACAATGATATTTTAAAGCTAAAACTAAGTAATTAGTGCTATAGATTATTACTTTCTAAAATCAAACACAGATGAAGTATTTTCAAATATTATTTTTGTTTGTTCTCTTTATCTTCCTTGAAACAAGCAGTTTTGTGATACTAATTGCATACTACCAAATGGTCACTGATTTTTTTGTCTCAATCATGATAGCATTTGTTATGCTCATTTTCCTTTTATTTTATTGAAGAATGCATTCATCCTTGACAGCTCAGGCCATTATGAAATGGAATGATTTTTCCCCCTTATTTTTTTCCCCCTCCATCCGAGGTTTACTCTCTGATACTCCTTCTGCCAATTCACCTGTCAGTACCAAAGTCAATGTCTGATCAAAAGTTTTGAAATTCTTCATGACTCAGGAATGTTGAATTCAAATCATAATAATCTACATTTATATAATGCTTCACGGTTCACAAAAGTTTTTCTTACAACAGTCAAGTTGAGTAATATAAGTATTCTCTTTTTGCTAGTAAGGAAAGAAAGGCCCAGAGAATTTAAATAGATTATGCATAATTACATTGCTACTAAGTGGTGGAGCTGAGACTTCACCAAAAGTCTAATGACTTTTAAGTGCAGTGGTCTTTTCTGTACCAGTGCTATGTTTCTAAAATTGTTCCAATGCTCCCCTAATTTCACTGAGACTATTTTATTTGCTTTATTTATGACATTTTTTTTCCATTTTTTTGCATAGCATACATTTCCCTCCAAACATAAACACACACACACACATACACATGCATGCACACATGCACACACAAAGAACCTGCCTTTGTGACAAAAGAAAAACAAAACAAGCAAAACCTTTCAAAAGAGCTTTTTTTGGCAATGTATTAACCATCCTGCATCCATATTTGCTCATCTCTCCAAAAGAATTATTAAAAAGTATTATAACTTTAATTTTTACCATAATATGGTAAAAATATAGTCTTGTGTTTGGATTTTTCTCAAGGTAATTTTTACATTCTTTTTCATATCAGTTATAGTAGAAAAGAAACTGATATTATTTAGAATTTTTACATTGCATGAAAAATTGTTCTGTAATTAATAACATATTACAGAATACCCAGGAAAGGTGATATACAATCTGAAATTTAGCAAATGATCTCAAAATGCTTTAAAATGCCGAGTATACAAAACTGTTTAGGTCCTTCTTTTATATGTAAACCAGTTAACTTAGATTTTGAGTTGCATTAATTGAAGGTGGGTCTATGACTCAAGGTTTGATTTCAAGGAACACATTGTTTTGTTAATGAAGTGTTTTTCTTTGGTGTTTCAATACAAAAATGGATGTTTTATTATACTGAATGGAGTTTGTTATACTGAACTACCATTGTATTGAACAAGAGCTACTTAAATGTTCAATTATACCTCAAAATATTTTAGTTATTTTTCTATATACTTTCCTCTCCTGAGAACATAAATATATAAATAAAATAGAATTATTGTTTGTAATGAACAAAGAAAATTATTCTGGTGTGCAAAAACAAAGTGATTATCCATTCTGTTACAATGCTTCCATTTAAATAAAATCTTTGTTTTATATGTTGAATACTCAAAATATTTATAAATATTAAAAACAATTGATTGTATAAGTGTAAAATATGAAGTGGTATAAGCAAAGACTCAATCTTTGTGCACAATAGTCATGTAATTTTAGCAAAACATTCTTCCAAATTTACTCTTGGATCACATCAATTGAATATTAAAGATTTTATTTTAAAATATGATAGATATACATTCATTGTAACTTTTTTAAAGTTCACTTTATAATCTTTTCTATACTTAATCTTCCAATGCTCAATTTTTAAACCATTCTTATGAAATTAGATGCCATATGATTTAGACTCATTTAATCACAAATATATTTACTATGATTGAAATGCTTCCTTTAATAGGAATAGGATTTCTATTAAAAAGATAAAGAATAGCCCCAAGCCTTCCTCTTCAAGTAACATTTATATTCTTTAAGCATTTCATTATTTACTATGGTGCAGTAATTGAATTAAATGTGTGATATTTGAGGAAATGTGAAACAATGATTAATTTTTTCTTAAAAAGTCTATTTTGGACTTATAACTAATTCAGTTTTTGGCTTTGCCTGCTTGTGCTATAAAAGACTATCATTGTTTTGATCTAGATTTCCAGACTAACCTACCAAACTGTTAGATTATAAAGTAGCTACATAACAATAGCATTATAATATAACATTAACACCAATTACTTGTTTGATTTGGGCAAATATTGTAGCTATCAAAACCCTTTAGAGAAATGCTTTTTAGTATGAAAAGTATGCAATCAAGAGAAGTTCAGACACTTAAAATATTATTAGCATTTTGACTTAGATACAAAGGACAAATGGGATAAAATAGAATGAATTTGCAAGATTATGTCATCATCCTCCTTATTTTATAGATGAAAAAAAAATAATATACTAAAAGTTATGTGACCTAAGTGCATATAGCTACTAATAGTAGTAAAGCCAAGATTTGAACCTAGGTCTCTTGAGACTAAAACCAGCATTCCTTTAACCATGATTCTCAGTTAATGTAATCATCCTGATGAATGGTATGACAGTTAATAAAACCTTCTTTCAGTGTTAGTAATGACACAGAACTATTATTAAAAGTCATTTATATTTGTTTTGATTGCCAGTGTTTGGGGATATAAAAAACATACAACTAAAGTAGTCTGGGAAAAAAAAAATGTTGTGAATCCTAAAAAGTATTAGAAAGTATTTTAAAGCAGAAATACCAAACTTGTGGTCTAAGGAGGGAAGTTCAAATCACACTCAAATGTAATTGGGAAGTATTTAACACAATAAAAAGTGCACTAAAACTATTTTATTATAATTTCTGTTTTTTCTAAGGCAATATACAATCATAGAGGTCCCTTTCGGTTTAAATTTGACAGTACTTTAAAGGACTTTACAGAGAAAAGAATCAAGGTAGCAAAGTGCAAGTTTCAACTGCCAAATCCCTTACAAAATGATCACAGAAAATATCAGACAGAATTCTGAGGGAGAAATCAAGAAAAAGTCACAGTGAGTCATTTTTCCCTTCTCAGGGCATCTTAGGAAGGCAGAAAGAAAGGTCTGCTAAAACTTGGGTATGGGCTGACCAAGAATATACCACCTAGTAGTTAGAGATAGAGAAAGGGCATCATCTCCTAGGAATAGTAAGGGTACTGAGCACTTAATCAGAAATCTTAGGGATCCTGTTCATTAGTGGGCACAAGATGGCATGTCATTTGGCAGCTCTATTACCTCTAACAGTTCTGAGTCACAGTAACATGGCAAAAAGATGCAATTGTGGTTGCAAGGAAATAGGGGCTTTTATTGGTTAAGGAAGTTAGCACAGATGAAGAGGGCAGTGATCAAACCTCCTTTCATCACATTAAAAGCATAAAAAACCTACAAGCCCTCAGATCAGTCTCTGAAAGAAGAGGACATAATAGGTCAAACTATTCCTCTCCACTAGAGGTCAGCAGAACTCTGCTCTAATATAAACTCTAAAAAGTCAACAACTAGGCAGGAAAAATAAGCAAACAACAACAAAAGTTCAGATATCATATTTCAAGAAATTGTAATTAAAAAGCTACCCACATCTTAGAACCACTGGTCAAAATAGAATTGAACTGTACCATTCTTCACCTCCTGAATTAAACCTCCAAATGAAAACTCTCTGTAATATTACAGCCAATATCCAGAGCCCCCAGACCAAGGAAAAAGTACAAAGAGCAGCCACAAAGAAGAAATTCAGTAATCATGAAGCAACAGGTGAATAGCACAGAATTTAGCAGCTACCACTAAAAAGAAGTGGGAGGAATCAATAATATGACTTTCCAAAAAGTAATGAAGTTAGAACCAAGAATTACATGCCTAGTAAAACTGAGTATAATCCTGTGGAGGTGGGGGAAGAAATATTAAGGATTAGAGAAAATCAAAACTGATGTACTGAACAGAGATGAATAGGGAATTTGGCAATCGAATACATCAATGAAGTTTAAAAAATTAAAAGAAAAAATATATGAGAAATTATGATTTAAGAAAATTAAAATCATGAATTAAATGACTTCCCAGGGAAAATAGCAAGTAAGTTTGAGGACAAAGTTGAATACAGATCTTCTTGATTCCAGGCTCAGAACCCTATTTACTGTGCCACTTAAGTGTCCCTATTAGGGTTTAGTTGAAGTAAAAATGGAAAGAATAGCAAATATGTTGTCAGACAAAGAAAAAGAATAGCAAGTCTACTTTAAAAAAAATATTCAGGAAAACTATATTTTACTAAAAGTCACGATAGACAATGAATTAATATCAGTGCTGATATATATATATATATATATATATATATATATAAAATGGCCTAGCATAGCATCTAATTTTCTAAGGAAAAAAAATTAATTGCAGTAGTAATTAGTAAAACTATACTAGTGAATGACTAATTTATCCATCTCAAAATTAGATGAATGTAATCAAAAAGTAAATAAAAAATTAGAGATAAATATAATTTTTTTAAGTTAAATGATAAACCTCTGACAAATGATGAATGGTAAAAGAAAGGATTGTGCAGATTTTTCAGCTGTACATGGAACCTTCAAAAAATTGATCAAATATTAAGGCATATAAATCACAAAACATGAAGAAATATTAAATAATACCTCTTTAAACCTGCAATGTAATAAAAATTTCACTTGGAATGAATGGACCTTTGGAGAATAGATTAAAAACTTACTGGAATGTGAGTAATCTAATTCTAAAGAATTGAATTGGTCAAAAAATAAATCATAGAAACAATCTTTATATTAAAGATAATGGCAAACATGAGATAACATTTCATAATTTGTGAAATGCAGCTAAAGCAATATTGGAGAAACTTGTGTCTCTAAATTCTGATATCAATAAAAGAGAATTGAATTATTCATGAAAGAAAAACTAGAAAAAATTTCTGATCCCCAAATAAATGCCAAAATAGAAATCCTGAAAGGATAGATTTTTTAAAATGAAAGCAAAAAAGCCATTCATATAATCAATTAAATAACAAAGTTTGTTTTAGGAAGAAATCAATAAATTTCACAAAGTATGGATTACTTTGAATTTTAAACCCTTCCCCTCATACTTTTCTGTAGGATAAGGTAGATTTCTATGCCCAAATGAACATGTATGTTATTACTTTGTACTAATTCCAATGAGGATAAAATTCACTTACCCTCTACTGTAAAAGTTCTTTACTACCTTTTATATGAGATAATTTATTACATTCTATTGTTCCTATCCCATTCTCTCAATGCATTCCTTTCTCACATATTAATTTTATTTTATTTTAGATAAACATGCCATCTCATTCACCTCATGCATGTCCCCTCTATGTGTATTCCTTCTAATTGCCCTAGTATTGAGAAAAAAAAATTGGAGGCACAAATATCATTTTTTTTAAATATAAGAATCTAAACAACTTAATCTTGTTAAATCTTTGTGATTTCTCTTTCCTGTTTGCCTTTTTATGTGTCTCTCAAGTTTTGTATTTGAAAGTCAAAAGCCCTTTTTGTAGTGGCTAGAAACTGGAAACTGAATGCATACCCATCAATTTGAGAATGGCTGAATAAATTATGGTATATGAATGTTATGGAATATTATTGTTCTGTAAGAAACAACCACAAAATGATTTCAGAGAGGCGTGAAGAGACCTACATGAACTGATGCTGAGTGAAATGGGCAGAACCAGATCATTATACATGGCAACAAGACTATATGATGATCAATTCTGATGGAGATGGTTCTCTTCAACAATGAGGTGATTCAAACCAGTTCCAATTGTTCAGTGATTAAGATAATCATATACATCTAGAGAGAGGCCTGTGGGAACTGAGTGTGGACTACAACATTTTAACGCTTTCTGTGAATATTTGCTTCCATTTTGTTTTCCTTCTTAGGTTTTTTTTTTCTCTCTCTCTTTCTAGATCTGATTTTTCTTGTGCAGTAAGATAGCTGTATAGATATGTATACATATATTGGATTTGTCATATAATTTAACATATTTAACATGTGTTAGACTACTTGTCATCTGGGGTGGAGGTGGGGGGAAGGAGGGGAAAAATTTGGAACCAAAAAAAAAATTTTTTTTGCAAAGGTCAATCTAGAAAAATCACTCATATGTTCTATAAATAAAAGTCTTTAATTAAAAAAATAAATAAATAAAAATCCATCTATTAAAAAAAGAGAGAGTACAGGAAAATGGAGAAAGGAAATGAGAGCTCTGGAAAAGGAAACACAGAAATTATGTAAAGAAAATCATTCCTTAAAAAATAGTTTGGTGAAATGAAAAACTCCTTGAAAGTCAGTTTCTGAAATGGAAAAAGAATTCATTGAACAAAACAACTCATTTAAAAGTTCAGTTGGTCAAATGCAAAAGGAGATAAAAAAGCTAACTGATGAAAATAATTCACTAAAAATTAGAATTGAATAAATTAAAGTTGCACCAGCTAATAAGATCTCTCTATGACTTTCTATCTCCCTAAAACAACATCGATTATATCTTCCATTTGAATGGCCTTTCCCAGATATTGTACATCTTTAAGTCAAATCATGAAAAAGTTCTTTTTAATGAAATAAAACCAGCATATTCTAAATTATTTTTTTTTAATTTTTTGGTGAGGCGATTGAGGTTATGTAACTTGCCCAGGATTACACAGCTAGTAAGTGTCATGTGTCTAAGGCTGGATTTGAAATCAGGTGCTCCTGACTCCATTGCATTACCTAGCTGTACCTAATTTTTTTTACCCAATGAGTTTTTCTTTGAACCATCTTCTTTTTTACTCCTACTCATGTGAATATCCAGAGTCTGCCTTTTAGGCCAGTATCCTTCTTACATAACTGATTTAAGACCACTTTCTAAGAACCTCAGTGTTCACACACGTGAGATTCTAGCTTTTCCTTCCATTTATAACTGAAATCAAGCTTACATGGTCTGATTGGTGAGAATAGTGTCCTATCTTTTCCAGTGACAGGTCACAATATCTTTCTATTTCCATGCTTCTGAGTGCACATAGAATCATTAATATTTCCATTTCTGGCAAGAATACATCAAATATCTTTCTTCTCACTCTAATTCTCATACTTTCTAACTTTACATTCAAAAATACTATTCCCTGGCTACCATTCTTCTATTAAAATGCATTGCACCTATCTAAATTATAATGTAAGATCCTTGACGGCAAAGCTAGTCTTATGAGCTTATGTTTGTATTGCTATTACTTAATAAAGTGATCTAGATATAATGAATAATTTTTTTTAAATTCATATTTGGTATAGACAATTATAGCCATAGTCAAGACAAATAGGACATTGACCGTGATCCTATAGAAAGCAAAATTTAGCCTGAAATATAATTTTCCAATCCGTTTTTTGATGCACCTCTCTATGTTTGTATTACTTTATTCCTACATTCTAGCCAATTGTAATAATAGCCTTTTTGTGATTTTGTCCTGGCCTCTCTCAGCTTTGTGCCTTTATGAATCCATACTGGTTATATACCCTTTCAAAATTCTATTTCTTCAGAGTTTGTAACTCAGGTGCTAACTCATGATGTTCCAGCTGAAAGTGATCTCTCCAGGATGATATTTCTTATCACAACTTGTCTAGACCACTCCATCAATATTATCTTTTTCTGCTTTGTCTCATTATTATTTCTGAACAAATCTTATCTCTCTTATAACAGCAACAAAAATTCTTGGAGAAGGGCAATATTAACATTTGCCTTTGTACTACTGCTAGAATTTAATATGGTTTCTCACATATTGTAAGGATTGCTATAACTTTACAAATCAATTTTGCTGATGCATTTTTTCTTGGTAATCAAAATCAATCCAAAATAGTACTTCTCCTCACTTTTCCCTTTGTCTTCTAAAAGGTGAAATTATCAGCAAAATTGGTCAACTATTTTGCTGCTTTTTACTTTTAACAGAGAACTGATCAGTAGATATATAGACAGATGAGACCCTCATTACAAATATACCTTCAACAAAATCCTGACTCCACTTTATTTCAAATTAGCTATGTCATTTTATCTTAAAGCATATCCTTTCTGCTATTTTTCTTTTTCAAGGTCATGTACTTCTACAAAAATTTATATTTTCTGGCTTGAGAAAAGTAACTAGCATTTTCTCCCCAGGCACTACTATTTATGCAACAGAATCTGAACAATTGAGGTTAGAACTTAGTAAGGATAATTATTTAAAGTAGTTAATTACTAAATAGTGTTTCCTTCTTCCAGCCACACTTTAACTTAATTTCTCTCATTTGCCTAGTCCTGCCCTACTTTCATTTTAATTTGTGGCAGCCTCCCCATTGGTGACTTCACAATTTCAAGCATTTCTCCCCAGATGCCAAAATGAATCTTTGTGGCTCTGTCTTGAGTAGGTTAGTATTAGTCCACTACTATATCTATCTTACCTGTTTTTTAATTCCTCTCCATTACTACATTCAAGACATGGGATCACAAAATTCTATAGAGAGAGAGCTTAGAGAGGAGCAGAGATTATCTTACTCAATCCTCTCATTTTGTAGATGAGAAATATGAGACTCAAGGAACTTAAATAACATAAAGATAAAGAAGTATTAATTATCAACTGTGGGATTTGAACCCAAGACTTTTGATTTGGAATATAGAACTATTTCCAAGTCCCATTCCATGTAGTAAAAAACTATAACTGCTTGCCTTTTTGCTCAATTTCATATACCCATAAAATTTGTCCTCTTTAATTGTCTAGAAACTCTGAACCTGGCCTTCATCAATTCCTCTTAGTTGAGGAAGGATAAGGAAGTAGAGAAAGAGGGTGAACAACATTATAGTTTTTACTTATATACTGCTTTAAGGTCTACAAAGTACTTTACTGACACTGTCACATAAGTCCCTTACAATACTGTGAGATAGATGCTATTATTATGGTATTTACAGGTGAGAAAACTGAAGTTATTTGACTTGATCAGGATTTCAAAGCTAATAAGTGATTATGGCAGGATTCATCCTGAATCAAATTACTTCTGCTGCCTTTCCCTGACGGGGATGTGGCAGTTTGTTCTTCATGACCATCTTAGGGTCCAATATAAATACTATTATTATTATTTATTATATAATTTTATACACACACACACACACACATATATATATATATATACATATGCACATACATATGTATATATATATATATGTGGCCAGTGCTGTTCTAGTTTTTATCTAGAGAAGATATCTATATGCATTGATTCATTCAGAAACTTGGACTTTGGGAATTTCTTATTAAATTCTTATTAAATTTAAATATGAAATTTAAAAATATAATTCTTAATGAAGAGCAAGTTAGGCAAATCATCCTGATAGGTAATATATCAAAATTTGATCAGTCTAGCTATAAATTAGAGAATGGCAGACAATTAAAAAATATGCCTTTGCTTGCAGTTTGAAGAGGGATTCCAGAAATATGAAATAAACAAAAGTCAGCCTTTTTTCCAGCTGACATAAAACTCTTTCTAGTAGTTCACATGATGATTACACTCTATATTTATGTATATGTCACCTTTTAAAAAAGGGGGAAAGTACTTTTTAACTTTTGGAGCTTTTTTGAGTGCCAAATTCTCTTCCTCCCTCTATTCTCTTCCCCCTCATTGAAAATTTGATATAGGCTATATATGTGCATTCAAACAAAACGTATTTCCATGCTAGTCATGTTATTAAAAAAATAAAAAACATGTGCCTCTTACTCCAGATAATTTTTTTAAAAGTATGCTTCTATCTTCATTCAGAATCCAACAATTCTTTCATGGGAAGTGAATAATATTTTTCATCATAAGCCCTTTGAAATTGTCTTGGTTCATTATATTGCTAGGTACATTATATTGTACAATTGATCATTGCACAATATTGCTATTATTGTGTAGAATATTCTTCTGGTTTTGCTCATTTTGTTTTGCATCATCAGTTCAAATGAGTCTTTCCAGGTTTTTCTGAGAGAATCCTGCTTATCAATTCTTATAGTACAATAGTATTTCACCAGAAACATACCATAACTTGGTCAGCCATTCCCCAACAGATGGATTTAGCCATTCTCTAATTGATGAGTGCAGAGTCCTTTTGAATGGCTTTAAGGACAAATATTCAAATTTCTCATTTTTTTTTTCATAGATGAAAAATCAGGGCCAGAAAAATTAAATGACTTGCTAAAGTCTTTTTAAAAGCTGCACAACATTTCTCAGGATTGCAACTGAATCCTTCCTATCATCTAATTCTCTTGCTCTTGTCCTCACTTCATTTTGCTATCTTTTTTAATTCAAATCCTTCTAAATAGTTCTTTTCCTTTTCTGCCACTGATTTCTTTAACTCTGTCAAAGTTTAAAATTGTTCTGTGAAAAATTTTTAAAATTAAACCTTTAAGTAAAACTCACAATATCTATTTGTCAAAGGAATTTTATTTATTATCTCATAATTTGACTTCTCACTTTGTAAGTTTTAAACTCACAGATTCTATACACATTCACAAAGAAAGGAACCAGCTTCCTCAGTGACTTTATCATTAGTTCTCAACTAGTATTCATAATATTCTATGTCTTTTCACGTTATTTGAAAATGAAAATTTTCCCCACATTAAAGTTTATTTGTTTTTCATTAATACAAGTTGTTAGTTTTAATTTTTTACCCTCTATTCGGGTTTACATACCAAAGGGGTAAGAGTTTACATGTTTTTCAAATTGTATTTACTATATTTCTTCATCTAACAATCCATTTTCGGTTCTTTACAGCAGACTGATCATATGTGAAAAGAAAACTTCATATGAAGAAGTTCTGAATTTATTAAAATCTCAGATATAACTGCAGTGCCTAGTAGATTAAAGGGACTAAGACTTATGACTACACATTTGAAAAAATAACAGTCCTCATGCTCTTACCATAACTTGCTTTGATATCAAAACCCAAGAACATTGGAAATATCTTATGAGAAGTAGTGTATGGATTCCATAAATCAGATGCTTGTAAAGACACTTCTAGGAGCAACAGTGGGCATTGATGGCATCTGAATATAAAGAAAGAAAAAACATAAACAATTGTCATAAATTGTCTATTTCAAGCATGCTCCAATTTCTTGTTGATCCCTTTTGTTCTGCATCCAGATATGAGTTTTTTGGTTAGTTATATTTAGAATTTCTTCTGGATTTGGCTTCTCCATTTCTCTCCCCCTTTTTCTTTCACCATAGAAATTGTCATATTCTGAACTCAATCCCTCAATTTTCTTAAGAGTTTCAACCAACATGAATCACCAAACTCTGAAGTCAACTCAAAAGATTGACTCTAAAGAATATTCTGAAAACCAGCTGGATTTTTGGAATAAGTATAAAGTCACTCAAGGGGATTACTGTGACTTACACTTATTTGAATAGTCTGTGTATTAATTTAATTTTAAAAAATCAGTTTCCTTACTTTATTGTTTTGTTGCTATTTGTACATTCTGCTTGACAAAGCAAGACATGGTTTAGGTAAAAAGAAAAGAATATAGTGACCTTCATTTATATTTGGGGAACTTTATATGGTTGATATCTCCTTGACACTATGATTATCTTGTTCTTTTGCAAGTAGAATATTGACCATTTCCTATTTTTTTATTAATTAATGCTTTTTATTTGTAAAACATATGTATGGGAAATTCTTCAACATTGATCCTTACAAAGCTTTCCATTATAAATTTTCCCCCCCTAATCCTGACCCCTCCCCTAGATGGCAGGAAGTCCACTGCATGTTAATTAAGTTAAAATACTTGACAAATCGATTATATGTATACATATTTCCACACATCTTGCTGTGCAAGAGAAATCGTATCTACAAGAAAAAAAAATCTGAGAAAGGAAACACAATGCAAGCAAACATCAATAGAGAGCATGAAAATGTTATGTTGTGGTCCACATTTCATATCCCTCTCTGTGGGTATATATGGCCTTCTTCACTGAACAATTTGAACTGGTTTGAAACATTTCATTGTTGAAGAGAGTCATGTCCATCAGAATTGATCATCATATAGTCTTGTTGTTGCCATGTATAACGATCTCCTAGTTCTGCTCACTTCGCTCAGCATCAGTTCATGCAAGTCTCTCCAGACCTCTCTGAAATCATCCTGCTGGTCGTTTCTTACAGAACAGTAATATTCCATAACATTCATATACTATAATTTACTCAGCTATTCTCCAATTCATGGGCATACACTCAGCTTCTAGTTTCTAGCCACTACAAAAAGGTCTGCCACAAACATCCTTGCACATGTGGGCCCCCTTTCCTTCCATTAAGATCTTTTTGGGATGTAAGCCCAGTAGAAACACTGCTGGGTCAAAGGGTATGCACAGTTTGATAACTTTTTGAGCATAGTTCCAAATTTCTCTCCAGAATGGGTGGATCCTTTCACAGTTCCACCAACAATGTATCAGTGTCCCAGTTTTCCCACATCCCCTCGAATATTCATTATCATTTCTTGTCATTTTAGCCAATCTGACAGGTATGTAGTGGTACCGCAGAGTTGTCTTAATTTGCATTTCTCTGATCAATAGTGATTTGGAGCAACTTTTCATATGACTAAAACTGGTTTTAATTTCATCATCTGAAAACTGTTCACATCCTTTGACCATTTATTGATTGCAGAGTGGCTTGAATTCCTATAATTATGAGACAATTCTCTATATATTGAGGCATTTATCAGAACCATTAAATGTAAAGATGATTTCCCAATTTATTACTTCCCTCCTAATCTTGACTGCATGAGGTTTGTTTGTACAAAAAGTTTTTAATTTAATAATTATCTATCTAGTGTTCAATTAAGAGTTCCAGTTCTTCTTTGGATATAAATTTATTCCATCTCCACAGGTCTGAGAGGTAAATTATCTTATGTTCCTCTAATTTGCTTATAATATCACTCTTTTTTTTTTTTTTTTTTTTTTTTTTTTTTTTTTTTTTTTT
>JAJPUD010018956.1:0-27531 GCA_023553655.1 Myrmecobius fasciatus | reverse complement strand
GGGGGAGGGAGAGGATAAAAATTTGGAACATAAGATTTACAAAGATGAATGTTGAAAACTATCCTTGCATGTATTTGGAAAAATAAAATACTTTCTCTCCCTCCCTCTCTCCCTCTCTTCCTCTCTCTCTCTCTTTCTCTCTCTCTCTCTCTCTCTCTCTCTCTCTCTCTCTCTCTGTCTCTCTCTCTCTCTCTCTCTATATATATATATATATATATATATATATATACATATATGGATATGTATGAAAATGTTCTGCCTAAATATTCAAGAGAAAACAGAGAGCCAATCTGGGAAGAGCCCATCATTGCTCTCTTTTATAAATTAAAAATCAGGTGTCCAAAATCTTAAGGGGCTTATTAGTAGTTTGGAGTCAAGAAGAGAGAATTAAATGAGAAGTATCCATTTAATTAAATAGATATGTATTTCTAATGACACTAGGTGTTTTCATTAACAAAACAATAGCTTAGTATTTTAAGAAAAGATGAAAGAGAATTGGTTTTAATGTCAGGTAAAGTTTGAGTCCTAGCTTTACCATTAAATAACAGTTACTCTCCTTTAGGAACTTAAATTCTGTTGATCTCTATAAGCCCTTCCAAATACAAAAATTGTGATAAGCCTCAAATGAAATAAGCAATACAATTGCATTTAACAAACTATATATAAACATTTACTGTGGAAGGTGTTGTGCCACCAAAGCAAATTATAAATTGTAGGACAAACTTTTCAAAGTAAAATTTTATTAGTAGTAATGATAATAAAATAATAATTTTTCCAAGCTCTGGTTTTGTCAGAATGGGGTCTCTTTCTGCTGATGCAGGTCATGTGCTCTCTCTTCATAGTAGTCTTCATGAATCATGATTAAAAAAATTCATTGCTCTCAATGTGGGCAATCTATTGCCCTGGCCTTTGTGACCTTAGTTAGGCTGGTCCCCTAAAAGGAAAAACTCAGTTGGTCTTATCTGATCACTCTTCAGAAAAGTCCTTACCAGTAAAATAATATGTCAGAAATTTGGCACATACCTACATGTCATATCTCATAACAAAATAAGGTCAAAATGGATATATGATGTAGACATAAAGAGTGATACTATAAACAAATTAAGAAAGCAAGAAATACCTATCAAATCTTTGGAGAAGGGAGGAATTTATGGCCAAAGAAGAACTAGAGCACTTTATCAAATGCAAAATGGACAACTTTGATTACATTAAATTAAAAAGGTTTTGCACAAACAAAATCAACACAGCTAAGATTAGAAGGAAAGCAGAAAGCTGGGAAACAATTTACAGCCATTGTTTCTGATAAAGGCCTCATTTCCAAAATATATAAAGAATTGAATCAAATTTATAAGAATACAAATCATTCCTCAACTGACAAATGGTCAAAGGTTTTGAACAAACAATATTCAGATGAAGAAATTAAGCCATCTATAATCATATAAAAATGCTCTAAATCACTATTGATTAGAAAATTGAAACAAGTCCAAGATACCATCTCACAGTTCTCAGCTTGTCTAAGATGACAAGAAAAGATAATGATAAATGTTGGAGGACATATGGGAAAACTGGAACACCAATGCAGTATTGATGGATTTGTAAACTGATCCAACCATTATGGGGAGCAATTTGGAACTATGCCCAATAAACTATAAATCTGTGCATACTCTGTGATCCAGCAGTGCCATTACTGAGTCTGTATCCCAAAAAAATCATAAAAGAGAGAAAAAGCCCCACATGTGTAAAATATTTGTAGCAGTTCTTTTTGTGGTGGCAAAGAACTGAAAATGAACGAATGCCCATCAATTAGGAAATAGCTAAACAAGTAATGGCATATGAAAGAAATAGAATATTATTCTATAAAAGATGATGAACAAGCTGATTTCAGAAAGGCTTGGAAAGATTTGAACTGATAATGAGTGAAACAAGCAGAACCAAGAAAACAGTGTATACAGCAACAAGAAGACTGTACAATGATCATCTATGAAAGACTTGGTTCTTCTCAGTGGTTCAGTGATCCAAGGCATTCCCAAATAAACTTGGATGGAAAACACCATCCACAATCAAAGAGAGAACTATGGAGACTGAATGTAAATCAACATATGCTGTTACTTTTTTCTTTTTGTTCTGCTTTTTTTTCTTTTTGTTTTCCCCTTTTGTTCTCATTTTTCTCTCCCAATATGATTCAAAGGAAAATATGTAAAAAATGAGTGTCCATGTATAATTCAAAAAAGAGTTGTTTTTACATGTAATTGGGGAAAATAAAAATTTTAAAAATCAGAGGAGATACTAATAAAATGGAAATAAAAAAATGCCATTAAATTAAAAAATATCCTTATCAGTGAACACTTGTGGTCTGCTGGAACCTATGGTCACTTACACATAATGAAATCTCAGGAGAATGTCATCAAATTTTTTTTTTAATTTTTAAACTTTTTAAATTTTATTTGCATAACATATGTGTGGGCAATTCTTCAACAATAACCCTTACATACATTTCTGTTACAAATTTTTCCCCCCAGCTCCCCACCCTTCCCCTAGATGGCAGGATATCCACTACATGTTAATTATGTTAATATATTGGCAAATCGAATATATGTATACATATTTCCAAACTTATCATTGTTGTGCAAGAAAAATCTTATCTACACGAAAATATATCAGATAAAGGAAACACAATGTAAGCAAACATCAATCAAGGAGTATGAGAATGTTATGTTGTGGTCCACATTTCACATCCCTCTCTCTGGGTGTATATGGCTTTCTTCAGTGAACAATTGGAGGTGGTTTGAAACATTTCATTGTTGAAGAGAGCCATGTCCATCAGAATTGATCGTCATATAGTACTGTTGTTGCCGTGTATAATGATCTCCTGGTTCTGCTCATTTCACTCAGCATCAGATCATGTAAGTCTCTCCAAGCCTCTCTGAAATCATCTTGCTGGTCATTTCTTACAGAACAATAATATTCCATAATATTCATATACCATAATTTATTCAGCCATTCTCCAATTGAAGGGCATCTGTTCAATTTCCAGTTTCTAGCCACTACAAAAAGGGCTGCCACAAACATTCTTGCACATGTGGGGCCCTTTCCTTCCTTTATGATTTCTTTGGGATATAAGCCCAATAGAAATGCTGCTGGGTCAAAGGGTATGAATGTCATCAAATTTAAGAATAATGAGCATAAAACCAGTGATCAGTTGTGCTTTTCACAAATATGATGCACCTTAATTCTAGAGAATCTTGTTCAGAATGCACTAACATGTTAGTGCAATACAATGTATTCAAAAGAGGAGATTGTACTTATACGGTACTAATACATAGGAAATTAGGTAAACTATATAAAACAGTTGTATTTTGTATTAATATTAGTAGTTTCTTTTATAGAAATTGAGACTTGAAACCAATTGATGCACAAGAATGATATTTCGAGAAAATCTTCCTCTGTCCCTTCTCCTCTAACCATCTCTAGTCACTCAAGTAAATATTTTCATTCTTATGATACTATTGAGAATTTTATCATATCAATTCTTTTCTCATATCATGAAGAGAAATTGAAATATGTAGAGAGACAATTCTAATATGCAGCAGAAGGGAATGTTAGATGCCATGGAAATATTCTTATTACTGAGAAAATCTTCACTTAATACCCCTGGAATGACTGGACATAATATACTTATAACTTAACAGTGATAATATTTATGGAAGGAAAAATGACCTAATCATTCTTTTCTTTTTTTCTCTCTCTCCACTGGTAGTGAATTATCACCCATAAAAAGAGGGGGGGTGTCAAAAAAGTCAAAGTAGTATTTTGTGATGAAAAGCAAAATCTATAAGAATTCTCCAAATGAATTTCTGATAAAAAGAATTATAATTAAATCATATTTTGCTAATTTTGCAAACTTATAAAATGAAAATAGCAATATTATCTCCTTATAATTCCACAGGACTTTGATTTAGTTACCAATTAATTTTGAAAAATTTTGTGAAGCAAATTGAAATTTTAATTGGATCATAAATGTGAAAAATCTCACATTCTGGTTTATTTCTCTTGAACCAGAAGCTGGAATTTGTGTCAACCATGGGAGAGGAAAAAATCTATCATTACAATAAAATTTTAGCAGTAAAACAACATGGGGTCAAGTTTGGAGTTTACATTTATTTCATCCATTTTCACTTTTCTTTAGTCATTTAACTCAGTCCTCATACATTCACAGAAGAAAAAGAATGGCTACAAATGTACCCTGAAATTTTCTCTTCCTTAATTTCCTTTGGTCAGGTTATTGTTTGCATAAAACCTCTGAAATTGATATAAAACCTGGTGAGCCTCTGTTGAGTCACTGCTTACTTTTTGGGGACACAAGATAAGGATAACTTTGCTTCTCAAAGACTTTTCTTTAAAGCAATGATACAATGAAGAATTAGTATTAAAATGGGTGTCTGGAGTTTCTGAATAAAGCAAATAGCATTAAGTGATTTTCCCAGGATTACAGAACAAGCACCTAAGGGCATATTTGAACACAGAAAGATGTTCTTGACTCCAGACCAGTTGCTGTATCTACTGCAACACCTTGCTACTCCAATGGTACAAAATAGGCATTCAGCAATTGGCTATTGGGATAAATGGGAAAATGATAATTATAAACAATATGAAGTAGTAATAAATAAGCTTCATGCAATTTTTATGAGACAGTGGTACCTTGATCAGAGAGTAAGGAGGTAAAGGAAGGGCAAATAGTGCAAAGGGGCATAGAGTTGAAACAGACCTTGGAGATCACTTAGTCCAAAAATTTAATTTTATAGATAAGGCAACTGAGGAAGCTAAGTGACTTGCCCAAGATCACACAGGTAGTTGGGGGGCAGAGATAAGATTTCAATTCAGTTTCTTTGGATCAAAGTACATTGGACCCTAATTCAACATGCTGTCTCTCAACCCAGTGGACATTTCTGAAAGCCAGACACAGTTTGGGTTTGACATAGTGACCAACAAGAAATCACAGTAGATTTCTGAGCAAGGAAAGCACACAATAATGGCAGAATTCAAAGCTTATACATAGAATGTACTGGACATGAGAAACTAGAGTTTGGGATGCTGCTGTACCAAATGATGACTATTGAAACAAAAGGCTCATTGGTCTTTACAATTTAATGAAACGATATGAAGCATTTTTTGCCATTTTAGAAATGGTGCAAAAGATAAATTTGCTTAAATTAATCTAATAAATTGATTTTGAAACCAGGAAAATGTTACCTCAGCTTTATCACCCAGTTTTGTTTTTCAGGTTTTAGGTCATGCTAATTTAATTGGGGAAAAATTGCTCATTGTGCTTTATCTAATGTAATTGGTAACCTGTTCAGAAAGTGTCAATGAAAAAAGAAATGTATACTTTTATGCCAAGAGACAAGTTATTTTAAATTGTTTAGACCTTAAAAATTTTTTTCCATGTATTCATAGTGTTAAATTTCTCACTGAAGACTATAGAAATGTTTTTGTTTTGCTATTATGCTTTTATGGCTTTTAAATGTGACCTTTTTTCCTAAGAGCCTCAAATCCCAGGGTGATTTCTCTTGTACTTGCCATTGAATCAGTGATGCACATGATGCTTGAAGGGAAAAAAGGGAGGGGGGAAAATGTCTATGATAATTCTATTTGGATTTATTTGTTACCTATTTGAAATATCCTTCAAAAGTAAATGAAGGGCAAAATGATTGGGGATGGGGTAGGTTAGTGACTAGTGGTGAAAAGAGGGATAAAGGTGAATGGATATGAGAAAAAAATATACATATACACATGTATAAATAGAGAGATAGATAAAAGGTTCCAGAAAAGGAAAGCCTTAGTTTGAATAGATGCTACAGCAACTTTCTATAAAGCTATGAAGACAAAGTATGTCAGTTTTCAAAATATCTCAAAGGTTTCTTATTTAAAGGTTTGCCCTTTAAACACAACAAAACCTTTGAGAAGCTATATAACAGAGTAACAAGAGAATTATCTCTTGGAGTGGAGTAGAAACAACAGAACTTGAGTCTTATTTCATATTTATTAGCTATGTCTACTGGGCAAGTAAGTCTCTGGTCCCCAATTATATCATTTAAAAAATAGGGATGATATGAAATTGCATTTCTGTAACACTTTAAAGTTTGAAATATGCCTTAAATAATTCTCTCATTTTATCATCAAATATCCTTCTGAAGCAGAGGCTACAGGTATTATTCTTATTTTAAATATGTGGACATTTAAGATCAGAGAGCCTCAGTGAGTTCGCAATGGTCACATGGAGGGTAAATGTCCAAAATGGGATGTAAATTCAACTACTTCCTGATTCCAAGGATATCAATAATTACCTCTATTTCCCATCTCATAAGGTTTTCTGTTACATCAATGGGCCATTGGTAGATTTTAATCACCTGGTTACTTATATGACTTCAAGTTGTCATATAACATTGTTGACTTAATTTGAACCAAATAATCTTAGAAGAGAAATAACTCAGGTAGACAGGGGACAGTTGATTTAAGGAAATCCAATGACTTTGCTGGAACAAACCCTAGAACTTCTTCATCATAATGTTCTCGTCATCACAAAATCCAAGGGGTAAAAAAACCATTGCTACTAGGAAAAGATAAAACAATGATTCCACTGCCCTTGTCATTCCCATCCCAGGTTCGCTCATAGCCACAACTATTCCTTCAGTAGAATAGTGGTGGGAAATGGTTATACTAGGCTGGTGAAGTATTACATAGGACTATAATGATCCCTTCATTACAGACCTTTTAGCCATCATCATAAATAAATTACTTCCTTGGACCTCACAATTAAAATTTTGATGGAAGACAGATAACATTGCCTGAATTAGTGTACCATTAACCATTTGGTATAATCTTACATTTAACCAACCCATTTCTTCCTCCAATCAAAATAATATTTCTATGGTAGAATTTGATCATGTCACTATGTTCCTCAAAAATGTTCAAGGCTGTTATCTCTAGAATAAAGTAAAAACTCTTTGGCCTGCCTTTTAAGATATCCTACAATCTGGCCAGTCTACTTTTCTGGCCCTATTTTCTAATACGTCTATTCCTGTATTATATTCCCTCCAAACTAAATGACTAGTTTCTTCTGAAGATTACATGCAGCTTTGTGTATTTGCAAAATCAATCTTCCCTGTCTGGAATATATTCCTTCCTTCCTTCAGGCTGCTAGAATCTTTATTTTCCTGCACAATTTGTCTAAGGTGCTTTCTCCTCTAAGAAATCTTCTTTGATCCTTCACCATCTTTAATCAGTCATGGTTGTTCTCTTTTTCCTCAAGTTTTCTTTGCTTACTTTGACAGTTTCCTCGACTCTGATTTCCTACCTTGTATTATAACTATCTATATACACATTTTATCTTTCAAATATTTAAAGACAAGAACTACATCTGCAATGCCTAGCACAATGTCTTGCTTGTTGTAGGCACTTAATAATTGTTTGTCAAACTGAGCTGAAGTGAAGATTAGACTTGAAGTAAATTTATCTCGGGTTGCTTTCTTAAGGAAGAAGGCAAACCCTAAAGAAATAGTTGAAATAAAAATGTTAAAGATATAGTTAAACTGTTTAAAGATAGTTAAATTTTAAAAATAAATTGAAATGTGTACATATCTTTCCAAATGTATACTTATGGACATAGCACACATACTCATTCACATGTACATATAACTTACCAAAATATCAAATCAGGTTTCATACAATGTCAAACTTAGTCAGTTGAAATGTTAAAGTATGCAGAATTTTCCTGGTTAAATATGTAAGTAATAATATATAACTGGGTTCATTCAAGTAAAAAAACCTTATAAGTACAGTGGTCATTTTTAACAGGTAAATTGAGATATACTCTTGGCTAAAGTGACTCAGGTAATCTCATGATTGTGTTTGAAGAAGTTGTTTCTATTGCATTTCCATTTGGGATCACTATCGTTTGGAATTTACTTGTCTCCATTTTTGTTAGCAAATTTTATAATGGAGGATAGATTCAAGATACTCATTAATTAACTATATGAAATATTTAAAGGAAATGCTTAGACTCTAGTACTATTCAAAAGTCATAAAGAAACTGTTAGGCTGGGTAGGTGCCAGAATCTATGTAGGTAATTGATTTTAAAGAGTTGAGAATCTTTCCTCCTCCTCCTCCTCCTACACACACACACACACACACACACACACACACACACACCATTTTTAAAAGTTAGACAGTTTTGGAGAATTCACGATAAATTTTATCAGGTCTTGTAGTGAGCAAAGCCAAACTGGATGTGAAGTGTCAAATTGAGACTGGATCTGTGAGGCATCAAATTAAATGCTTCATTTAGACAATTCAGTCAAACAAGTCATCAATTCAGTTAAATAAAGCATACAATTAAGACAATGTACCATCGAACTGAATTGCTTGGCATGGATGTAATAGCCTTATGTAGAAACAACCCATACTAAATTAACAACTTGGATAAATCCAAGAGACAGAAGTTGTACTGCTCTGAGAGTTTTGATTAGATGTAGCTTAAGTGGTGACAGATGAGAATTGTGCCTCTTTTCCCCACTTCAATCTGATGATTTTTAGATGAAATACATACTATATGATGATTCAAACTTGTTTTCTTTTAAAAATGTCTTATTTTTAAAAGACAATCATTTTCAGATATGCTATTTGTGACCCAAAACACTCTTGTAACACAGTTTAACTTTTTAACAAACTAATTGGAAAAGAAAACTATTTCTAATAATACGTTGCATTCCTTATCTATAAAATCCTCATTCTTCCTCTTCCCCCAGTTACCTCTTTACCAAGGGAATTGATGTGTGTTTCATCATTTGTTCACTGGAACCAAGATTTTTTGATGGATTTCATCTAAGTTTAGCTGCCTTTTAGTGTTATGTAAACTTACATTCAGAAAAATAAACAAGAAAAAATGTGAACACAGAGCCAAAATTTTAGCTGAAAGAATCCAATAGTATGTCTATCTTTTGAATATTATTTCCTTTGGTCTAATAGGTTGGTAAAACATTCCAATTCTTGGAACTGCTAACTACTTATCTTAGTATTTCACATCAGCGATTAATACTGATTTCTACCTTAGGATGTGATAGTTAAAACTAGAGTGTAATCTCCTTGTAGGCAGAGACTTTTTCTAATTTATCTCTACATCCTCTCTCTGTAGCACCTAGCAGTGTTTTACATAGGGAAGACACACTATATTTGTTGAATTAAATTAAATTTCCTCCTCCTTTCAACAAAAAAAAAATTCATTATGAATCAACCAATCAGCAAGTTCTTATTATGGGCAAAAAACTGGGGTTAAAGAGTAAAGCATGTCGAACCAAGAGAAGTATTAATAATCTGCCACTCAGCTTTCTGTGTGCTTTCCTAAAATAGTCACATTGTCAATAATAAATCAAATGAATGAAAGTTATCTGGGTAAGCATAAGTACTCATACCTTATAGTTATCACAAATTATGCTATCTTTTAGTTCCATTATTGTTGCCAAAGTTCTGAGGTGATTTTTAACTAGGCTTTTAAGGATCTGGCCAAGCTGAACTCCAGCTTTCACTGCTGCCAGGTGCCAGCAGGTACCAGGTATTTTGGTATCCGTGACTGGACAATCTGGCCATGTTAGGGCTGATCTATAGCAGAAGTATAAAGGAAAAATAGAGAGAATCTTGATAACTTATAAGCAAAATGTCAATTCTTTATTCATAAATCAATAACTTGAAGTAATTAATAAATAAGATGAATATGAAATGCTCAGGAGATAAAATTAACAAATAATATTAAGCTTATTATTGAAAAACTCAGTAACTTAGAAATCCCTTTTATATATAACCACAGCCCTGTCAGTCTAATATTCACTGACTTTGTCATGAGTATCTCTATCAATTATATCCCTAACACTCAAATTTCTTTTTACTTTAGTTAATATACATACAGACACATATGAACTATATTCCAGACAAAATAAGTATTTAGCTTATGGTTTTCCTTACTCTATCTGCAATATATTATTTTGCTAAACCCATATTAAACTGCTTATTTGTCAATTTATTATTCTCCCTCTTCTTCTTTCCCCTCCCTCTTTCCCTCTTTTTCCCCACCTCTCTTTGCTTTTTGCTTCCCCACCCCATAGCTCTCTTTCCTTCCCTTTCTACCCCACTCTCTGTCTCTCTTTCTTCCTCCCTTCCTCCTTCTGCTTTTCCCTACACTTTTCCTTTTACTCTTCCCCTTTCTCCTCCCTCTCTTTTTTCTTTTAACTTCCTCTTTTTCCCTCTCTCTCATTTCTTCCTCTTTGTCTTTGTCCTTCCTCTACAACAACCTTTCCTTCTTTCATCTCTGTCAAATTATCTTTTTTCATATTAGCTGTACATTCTACTTTTATAAGCTTTCTTTACATTAAAACTCAATAAAGTGAATTACTACATTGAATCATCTATACATTAAAACTGAGAGGTAAAGTTAAATAGTGGTCTCAAATCCAGAAAGAACTGGGATCCATTCAAGGTCTTTAAGCCTGAAAGGAAAATGATTGAACCTCAAGGACAGTCCTGATCCTTTCCTGAAGTTAAATTCTTGGCAAGTATCTTAAAACATATTTAAGAAGCACCTCAAAGGTGAGAGATTTTTGGTGTGATACATTGAATATCCCATTAGACTCCATTGATGCATTGGTTAATTTTGCTGAATTACTTCTCTCTCCACCCCACCCCACCCTTTCTTTTTATTGTTATATTCTTGCAAAAATGACTCTGGGGAGAGCTGAAGGAGGAGCATATTTGAAAATTAAGGTGACTAAAAATAAATCAAGAAAAAAAAAAGAATCTTTTACTGTTTTAGCAACAAAAAACTCAATTTAAAATCTTGGCCACAGTAATAAAAGTGAGAGATGGAAAATTTTGCCATTTTAATATTTCCCATTTGTTAAGACTAAATCATTTGCTACTTTGACCAGAATCAATTTCTCAAATTCCATTGTTCATGAATGGCTGATATTGGGGACTCTAAAGAAAGCTATAAGGAACAATGGAGTTTCATTTGAAACAAAAAAAATGATTAAGATGGATAGGGGGTTGATTATATACTTACTTAACACAAAACAGTGACTTAGGTTCCTCCTGCATCTTTCAGTATAGTTTCAATTTTGAAAAATGAGTCCTTTTTCCCTTAATGACTATTAAAATGTTATTAATATTGCAATAATATGGCAAATAGTAACTGAAAAAATCCAGCCAGTAAATATTACAATAAAAAGATCATAAATGGTTATGAGTTACTAAAGATAGAAAATCACAAACTGTAAAAATATCATCTTTACTCAAAACAGGCATTAAATAGTGGTAACATGCTTCTGTGGCTAAGTACATAATGTGAACATAGAGATATATGATAGATTGGTGGAAGTTATGCATATACATATGTACAATGATGATAATGCCAACTTGTAATGTTTTGATTTACTTTATGGACTAAGGTAAAACCTTAGATAATATTACATTTCCTTTTTTTAATTTGGAAAAGTAGGATTATTGAATTTAGATGAAAAATAAATCATTCACTACTTCATGAGCACTAAATGTGTGTTTGCATGTGGGATATGTGTGCGTGTATATGGTTGTATTTAAAATTAAATTGACTAATAAATAAAGAAAGTATAAATTCCCTTCTTTGGGAGAGAAGAATGAACTTAGAGTTCTTAAAAGGAGGAAAATATATTCCTTAGCATAAAGTAAGGAAGATCATCAGTTGAAAATTGAAAGGGACTCATGAAACTATCTAATCCAATAGTTTCATCTACCAGTCTAATTGTCTGTTAAAGATGAAAAAAATGTGTTTTAGAGAGTTTAAGGGACCTGTCCAAAGTGAAGATATATTAAGTGGCAGATCCTTTGGCTCAAAAACTAGTGGTCTTTCCACTACATATGATCACAAGGCATAAGAGTAGACTTGATATTCTTTCATTACATGGGCAGGACTGATCCTAAGTTATAAGCTAAAACCATTATATTATTTTCATTTTACAGAGCTGGCATCCTTTGGACAGGATAAGGAATTATATGACACCTGGCATATACCTAAATCCTTGTGATATTGAGTTATGTTAATAAAGGTTTTGCTAAACATGTCTTTCAAAAATTTTTCATACATTTTTTCTAGCCTATGAATGCTCCTATGCTATCTAGGAATGGTCAATATCTAGGATTATGGCCATTCTTTTGGAGTTCATTTTCTGAGCCCAAATATGTATTGAGTGAATGAGATGCAAGGGAGATAAGTAAGTGATAATATTGATAAATGATCAGAAGAATGTATGTACATAGTTTACAAACCAATTTTTTATCACATACTTCATATGACAAGATTTCTATACTTCTATTGAATTTCCATTACTCTACTGAATACTGTAATTTTGAAGTCTATTTAATTTAACTGAATGAAAGGATTGATATCTGAGACTGTCAAGATATGCAAAGTCTGTGGTTAGTAGAAGCAACCACAAATGACACATTTATTGATTTAAAAAAAACCAAAACAAAGTAATAAGTTGCTGTTATGTCAGAGCACAAATAATTAGCTTAATTAGCAAAATCAGAATAGAGTGATTTATAAAAATGCAAAATAAATTTCTGGCTTTGGTGCTTTATTCACCGATTATTTTCAGAAGTCTGTAGCTCTCTAAATTACAATTCTAAAAAAGTGCAATGAAACATTTAAAGAGTTAGTGAGAAAATGATAACTTCCTAGTTATATATAATTAGTATAACCAATAATTTTTAGGTGAGGGGCAAATGTCAGGAAATGTGCAATGAAGGGTAAGACATATACCTTTTCCAGATAACTTGAAGAAAATAGGAGATTTAGGTGTCCTTTCCTTACTCATCAAAATATCACTGTATTGCAAGCATTTTTTTAACCTTTTGCACTCCATGACATAGCTGAGAAGTTATAAACACATCAAGAGAACAGTAAGGAATTCATTAAACCAATGGAAAAGCAACATGCTCTTCAATATAAACAGTTTTGGTTGATGAAATTCTTTGTTATAAGATGCGGCAATATTGCTTCATTTAAATGTATAATGCAAGTATAATTGGATTTGGATATCCACATATTTATAAGTATCTCTAAAAGATTAACAATATTTTCCTCCTTCCTAGAACAAACTTTTTTTTATTTTCTAAATTTTACTTTAAACAATGTCTTTTATTTTGTGACTGATGTTTCAGTTGGATTCTGCTTAGACTTATAGTAACATGGTTGTAGAGGTGGCCTCCCTGTAAAAATTTTAGTAGGTGGCACAGTGGATAGAGAATTGATTGAATCTAGAGTCGGAAGGACCCAAGTTTAAATGCAGCCTCATACAATTACTAATTGTGTGACTCTGGTGAGTAATTTATTTATTTATTTTCCTTTTAAATTAAAACAAAATTAATATACATTGCTTTATGAATCATGTTGGGAGAGAAAATTCAGAGCAAAAGGGAAAAAAAACCAAAGGAGAAAGGAAAAAAAACAGAAAAAAAGAAGTGAACATAGCATGTATTGATTTACATTCAATCTCCATAGTTGTTGTTGTTTTTCTGGATGCAGATGGTATTTTCTGTCCAATATCTATTAGGATTGCTCTGGATCACTGAACCATTGAGAAGAATCAGGTCTTTCATAGTTGATCATTGTACAATCTTGCTGTTATTGTGCACAATGTATTCCTGGTTCTGCTTGTTTCACTCAGCATCAGTTCATGTAAATCTTTCCAGGCTTTTCTAAAATCAGCTTGTTCATCATTTTTATAGAAAAATAATATTCCATTATTTTCATATGTCACAACTTAATCAGCCATTCTCCAATTGATGGGCATCTACTTATTTTACAATTCTTTACTATCACAAAAAGAGCTGCTACAAACATTTTGCACATGTGGGTCCTTTTCTCTCCTTCATGATTTCCTTGGGTTACAGGCCCAGTAGTGACACTGTTGGTTTAAAGGGTATGCACAATTTGATAGCCTTCTGAACATAGTTCCAGATTGCTATTCAGAGTGGTTGGATTGTTTCACAACTCCACCAACAATGCATTAGTGTCTCTGGTGAGTAATTTAATTCCATTTTGCCTCAGTTTCAACAATAAAATATGATATTAATTATAAAGTGCTTATCACAGTGCCTGGCACATAACATATTTTATTTAATGTTAGCTATCATCATCAATTATTATTCCAAGTGCCAAGAGATTTCAGAGGGAGACAAAAAATGAAATGACTGAACAAGCTGTAATAAATGATGAGCAGGTGGATTTCAAAAGAAACCTTGAAAGACTTACATGAACTAGAGCTGAATGAAGGGAGCAGAACTAGAATGTTGTAAACAGTTAACAGCCAAATTATGCAATGACCAACTATGATTGCCTTCCTCTTCTCAGCAATACAACAATCCAAAACAATTCCAAAAGACTCCTTTTGGAAAACACTGTCCATATTCAGAAAAAGACCAAAGAGTCTGTATGCAGATCATAGCATAATACTTTCATTTTGGGGGGGAGGGTTGTGTGTTTTCGCCTTTTGTTCTATTTCTTTTTTTACAGTATGACTAAAGTGGAAATGTGTTTGCCTTGACTGTAAATGTATAGCCTATATTAGGCTGTGTTGGGGAAGAAAAAAAGAAGGGACAAAAATTTGGAATTTAAAATCTTATAAAATGAATGCTGAAAACTATCCTTGTAATTGGAAAAGGTAAAATTCTATTTGCCAAAAGAAAATTAAAATATTGAATGCTAAAAGATGGTTCTGTAGCAGAATGACATCTAGGAGTCTAGAAGAATAATGATTAGAAAATAGAGGTCTACAAAATATCAGGACAACCAAACACCTGAATTAACCAATTATTTTTAAAAGTCAGTCAACAGTGGTATTATGTAGATTATTCATTTGACTGAATAAATATGTCTCTATAAGATGTCAGAATATTCATCTAACTTAATCTTGTGGGAATCTGTTAATTAACAATCTTATGCACAATAGGTCTACCCATTTTTATGTCTAAGTCAATTTAGCTTGCAATGTATACACAAATTGTAATTTAATTTAAATTTTGACTTAGGTTGTTATTTTCTAATAGTAATATTTTTAATAGCATTTTAAGGTTTCAATACATTTTTCACTCAACAATTCTGTGAGGCAGATGATAGGAATATCATTATCCCCTAGAATGGAGGTAGAGAGACTCTGACAAG
Organism: Myrmecobius fasciatus; assembly: GCA_023553655.1. Classification (NCBI taxonomy): domain Eukaryota; kingdom Metazoa; phylum Chordata; class Mammalia; order Dasyuromorphia; family Myrmecobiidae; genus Myrmecobius; species Myrmecobius fasciatus. Next base: position 12,283 of record JAJPUD010018956.1, on the reverse strand, counting down.
CACAGTAAGCTAGTACTAGAGACAGAAGTACAATTCACAAGTCTTATTCTAAGACTCATTCTCTTTCCAGCATACCTTTTTTTTTCTCAGTACCTAAGCAGTAGATTTAAAGAAAAGGAATAAAAATAAAAAGATAGCAAATCAGAAACTGATTTTTATAAATGGCATAGACAAAACTTGAACAGTTCATTTTTTAATTGGTTATATGTGTTATATGTGTGTATATGTGACAATGTATACACTGGGATCTAGGTTACATATTAAAAATAAATTCTCATTGGAAAACTTTTGACAATATGGAGAAGACAGAATTCTATGGAATAAAATGTCAACCATTTAAATATTTTATTAATATTGTTGTCTAATAAGTTTTCTTTGTAATTATATTTGGCATCTTGAAAAGCTTAAGAGTATATGATTAAGAAAACACTCAGAAATTGACATAGAAATAATTCTTCAGACAACTGAGTGAATTTATCTTCTAAAGTATCTAACTCAAATTGTGTCATCTTTCTTGGTTTTCATTTCTTTCACCTAGAAATTTAGGAAGGAAATCTAGGAAGTGTTACATTTGGGGAATTGCTGGCATTATTTAGTATCCCAACATGAATTTTATACTTGAGAATCTGATTCTTTAGGGGATTTAAAAAAACATTCATCATTTTCTTTCATGGAGAAAAAGTAGTCATAAAGAGTAAAGTCAAAAAACAGATTCATAGTCTATAAAACAACAAAAAACTCATTTAATTTAGTTAAGCCCATTAAAGGTCTGATCAAGTTAAGGAAATACTTAACAAACCAATTATTTCATACAATCTAAGTTCAAAATATTTTTAATGTGTTTTAATGCTTCATATCACTGAAAATTTATTTTTTAAAAATCTCATTTACAACTGAGCTTAAAAACTTGAAGCCTGTCCTTCTAAACAGATAATTTTGAACATGAAATTTCCCTAAATTGTTTTCTTTTACTACAATATCTAAAGTCTTATTTATAGGAATAAATGAAGGTTGTCTTGTTTATAAGAATTATAAAATTTATATTAAATTTTCCACACTTATGTTTGAATTCAAGATTACATCTTTTTAATCAATCTGCTCCACATACCAAAATGTAGATGTTTTCAGAAGAGAAAACAATAACTTTTGCAACTACTTTTATACTGGCTGGAAACAGCTATTTTTTTTACTATAGTTATAGAATACAGCTTAAAAATAAAGGGAAAATCATCTTTTTAAATAGATATCCACAGGAAATCAGTCCATCCTTCCATGATGCATTTTCAGAGACATTAATTTGAGAGACAGCTGAAATCTATAATCTGAATAGTGTGATTAAAATATTTGTTAATAAAAGTATAGTCTCTCTTGTTCATTTGGAAAGTTACTAAAAACAAGATGAATGAATCCCACCATTTCTAATTCACTTGAATGCTTTTTAAAAAATATGAATTACAAAAGAACATTACTTTTCAAAGGTATTCATGCTGTAACAGAATGCACAATCCTGTTGTACCAGCTGGGAATTATGCTGAAAGTTAAAAGCTATCAAAGCTTTGCAAAGCTGTACTGCTTGTCATTTTTTGAATATCTCCAAATGTTTAAGGCTAATTTGGGTTTTACATTCTGAGGTTACAATCAGGATAAGCTCCATGTTTTGTTTTGTTTTGTTTTGTTTTTGTATTTCCTGAGATTATTAATAAGTACGATTTCTATGAACTTCCTGGCACCATTTATTTTAATAAATTGTTTATTTAAAGCTGTTCTGTTCTCTTACAATCAGGGGAAAGTAAGCAATAGAGGCACTAGTAGAGAATATATGTAAAAAACATAAGTGATATGGAGAATTTCATACCTAAAGATGTTCAGTTTGGACAGTAGTGAGCTTAAAAGTCCACATTAGCACCTATATCTAAATATTAATGTATGGCTTGAATTTTTTGTGACTACAAGACTTCAAAAATAAAGAAATCTTTAATTAGTCATCATATAAAAACCTATATAAAAGCAAAATGAATTCAAATATTTAAAATGCCATAATATTTATCTTAATTAACATGTTTCCTTATTTGGGCTTGCCTCAAATACATCTTCTTTGAAATTGAATCAGATAAAGACCACAAAGTCAATCAGTATTTAAATTTTTAATCATACTGAATTATAATGCACATATATGAAGAGGTAAATAATGCTTATCCTTAGTGGTTGGTAACATCATCCTCATTTTATAAATAAGGAATTAGTATTACTCACCTACTTAATTTTCAGATTTGGACTGGTGCCAGGCCTTACCTTATTTCCCCCTATAAAAGACTACCTCCCCATAAACTAGTATACTAAGTTTCTGTGTAATTCATATAAAAAGACAATCCCTATTTTGTGTCAGAGGCATTTAATCCTTTATTCTAGATTTTCAAAGCTGATTCTATTCTTGAAGATAGCTGTAAAGACCTACATAACAACACTAAGGCATTAATGGTACCCTTGCTTTTGGAAACAAAAAAAGTTAAGCTCATTTTAGGTTTCTGCAGGGACAAATCCAAAAGTCAAACTTTTGTTCTAGTTTAAAAATTTTTTAACATCTTTCTAATATTCCAAATGGAAACTGATCTGGTTGGACTCTTGCATGGGAGAAAAAAATGCACCACAATTTTGAATACCAAAGGGACATAATGACGTCATGACCAAGGTCATGTGTCCTGAAGGAGCTTAGAAAGTCTGTGTGAATGTGTATGACTGTATGTGTATATGTGTGTGTGTGTGTGTGTATGTGTGTCCTGTAAGGAAGGGGGAGGGACCTATGTAAGGATGGGGAAGGGCAAACTGGTGATTTGGTGAACAAGCTCAGATTTTTTGCTAGATTCTGTTATCTTTTAAGTAAACAACATTCATGGGGACACATACATTTACATACATCTACTCAGTATTACAAACACTCAATAAATCTGAGCTAGTGCACATCTGAGATTGAGATGCACATCCTAGTCTTAGCTTTCCACATTTGTCTCAATTCAAATTACATATTTGATGTTTTACCCCAGACCTGTATTTGAGCCATTTAGCCCACAGACTCCATCTGGATTTCTGCAGGGCAAGTGAGAATTAATTAATTTCCTGAAGTCTGGGTTAAAGAAGTAGGAAGACTTTTGCTTTGCTAATAAAAGCCATTCGTGTTCAAAGGTGGAGAACTCTTCACTCCATCCCCATTTCCACTTTCAAACCTAAGTTAGGAAAATGGACCCATTTTCTCTCAGAGTTCAGTAACCTTTCAAATTAACTAGTTCCTTCCAATGTTTACTTCCTCTTAAAAATAGCCTTGTTACAACTCCTTTGGCATATACATGCCTTTCTCTTCGCTCAGATCAATTTACTTTCTTCCACAGGAAACTGCAATCCAATAACCAAAACTGTCTGTTGCTAATCTTGTTGTCTGTTTCTACTTATCTCATTTCCTCTTTTTTCTGTTCCTTCCTTCCTTCCTTCCTTCCTTCCTTCCTTCCTTCCTTCCTTCCCTCCTTATTTTCTTTTTTCCTCTCCTCTCTCTTTTTTCTCTCTTTTCTCTGTCTGTCTGTTTCTGTCCCTGTCTCTCTGTCTCTGACTCTGTCTCTGTCTTTCTCTGTCTCTCTGTCTCTCCCCCCTCTCTTACTCTGTCTTGCTCTGGCTCTCTGGCTCTCTCCTCTTACACACACACACACACACACACACACACACACACACACACACACTGAACACAGAACAGGGTCTTTATTGCAGCAACCTACCAACTAAAAACCATCCTTTCCTGAGAATTTCTGAGCATTTCCCTCTAACTCTTCAAGTCACCCACGTGTTTCGTTCTTTCTTTCACCATTTCATTTACTTTTCCGACTTGTCAAAGAGAAACTTGAGTTTCATTCCTTGGTCTCTAATTCTAGATCCAGCTTGCTTTTTTCCTACTGCTCTTGTCCCTTCCTCACTCAACAGGCTAAGGAGACAGTTTCGTATCCTTCCCTCCCCCCCCATCACTGGAGCACAGTTAATTTCAAGCCCCCACCTCACCAGATATCTCTGCTTGCTCCCCTAGCTCCTGATCTATTTGGTGTAGGGAGGAGTCCAACTCTTTCAAACCCAGAAGCAGATGAGAGGAGAGATATAAGAGAAGGGGCTGAGGAACACAAAAAATTGGGAAGGAAGATAAAATTTTAAAGACATTCTTGAGGAAGTATTAAATAAATAGTCACAACTACATCCTCACTAGACTCATACTTAAAAGCAAAGACATTTTCCACACCCTTCTCCTGCCAGCCTATTCTCCTATCCCCACCCCCATCATTTCAGTCAAAAGGCTTTAAAAGTGCAAGGTAAACAGCTACAACTAGAGATGGGACCCCAAAAGAAAATTCCTTGGAGATCTTGTTTGGGGAAGGAAGAGGGCGAGAGGGAAAAGGTTCCGGAGGGCACTGAAATAAAGAGGAAATTCCACTCACCGTCTCAATCCCTGAAAGGAAGAGGGCCAAGACATTCTGGATTTTTTTAAGCCTGGTCGGTGTCCCGTCTCCACGGCATAGGATGCACGATCCATGGCTCTGCAGTATAAGTAGCGCTCCGTATCAGAGTAGCCCCTGTGCCTGACCCTACTGGAGCCACTGCTGCCCCCGTAGCGGCCCCGTGTAGCCCCTGGAGGTGGCGGTGGTGGTGGTGGCGGTGGCAGAGGAGGTGGTGGAGGTGGAGGTGGCTGCTGTTGTTGCAAGGGGCACTGGGGCTGGGGTTGGGGTTGAGATTGGGACTGAGATTGGGACTGGGACTGGGACTGGGATTGGGGTGGAGGCGGTGGTGGAGGGTGGTGGTGGTGAGGGTGCAAGAGGCGGAATTGATGCTGCCGGAGCTGGTATTGGTAGTGCTGTTCATGTCTCCACAGATGTTTGGGGGCTTTCAGTGTGGCCCCGCCACCGGTCCCGTCGCTGCCCCCGTTGCCACTGCCAGTTTGAGCCGGCGCACTGCTGCCCTCTGCCTCCATTCTCGCTCTTGGTCTCTGGGTTGCTTCTGCTAAGCTTGGTGGACCTGGCTGCCGGGTGCGCCTTTCAGAATCTGCTGCTCCTGCTGCACCGGCTGCTTCTTGATCGAAGAGGCTGAAAAAGCTGAGCTCCCCAATGCAAGCCACAAGAGACTGTAGCAACCAGTTCCTGAAAAGATGGAACTCTAAGAGAGAACTCCAATATCAAGAAAGAGAATAAAAGAGGCTGTGGATCCAAAGAAGTGATGACTGAGTGAAGCTGTTAGGTTCTCCAAGTCAGACACTGAGGCGTGTGGAGCTGTGTTTCTTTCCCTAAGGGTTCCCCCTTCCTTCCTTAGGCGGTGCTGCTGCTCTGGGAGCCCAAGCAGTTTGAAGCAGCAGGAGCAGCAGCGCCAACATTGGCTGCTTGTAATCTCCTCTACAATCCAGAAAGCCTGAACCCCAGAGCGCAGGAGCTGCTGAAAAGTTGGACAGCTCCCACCTCTTTAGATCAAGCTATTTGTCTCTCTCTAAAACCGCTTCAGCCAGTCAGGAATAAGGCTTGTCCTCCTGGTCCTTTCCCAGCTTCACAATCATCCCCCGCCCCCTTCCCTTAACCACCTCACGCCCCATAGATTTCCTCTTCACCTCTGTTTTGCTCAGTCTGCCTGAAGAAATTCGATTTGGTGATTTCTTGCTGGTTCTTAGCATCTGACAATGTTCTCCATTCTTGGACTCCGAATGGAAAGAAGATTATAATGGCTAAATTTCTCAAAAAGGTATGTCTTGGAGAAAATGCCCATAGGTCAAGATCCAATATCAGGGTTAATATTTGTTTTTTCCTCTGACACACAATTAAATATTTTTTGGAGATTTCCCATAGCAGCCTAAAAAGAAAAGTGCTCTCAGATTAAAATCTGCTCTTGCTGGTGGTAACTTCCCCTTCTGTTGGTGCTATGATTAAGGTCTCTGGGAGTAATCCTGGCTGAGAATCAAGGCAAGGAGGTTTAATTATAGTGCCGCCTCTGAGCTCCCAGTCAGAGTTAAAGTTGGAACACCTCTTCCATTATAAACTCCTGGTTATCAGTAGTTTTACTGTAAATGTCTGCCTGCAATTTACCTTTCTACCACTTCCAGCAGAAAAACACTTTCTAATACCAAGTTTTAAAAACACATTTACTTCTGAGGATGCATTGAGGGTGGATGAAGTGATGGATTGGAATTATACTTCACATTTCATTATACTTTTAGAATATCAACAACTTCAAATTTAAACTGTATTGTGCGTGTGTTACTTCTCTTAGACCTGTTTTTAGAAACAAATCCAGATATTTTAAAATAAAATTATCTAGCTACCTTCAGTTTTGAGCATTTCCCTTCCATACTTTCCATACTTTTTCATTGCAATACATTAGAATGATATTTTCACTACTCAATGTTAAAATGGCTTTTCTAATAGTCAATACTATCTACTTTTTACATGTGGTCCATATCCATAATTATTAGAGAGGATGATTCCCTGATAATAGAAAAAGATTTTTATTTAAAAATGCTTATATAGTTTTATACACAGTACACAAGCACTATTGGACTGTTTGAGGGAAAAAAACCTACAGCTTTGATTTACCATAGTCCTCTGCACATAGCAAGTACTGCTTAAGTGCCATTGTGTTATAGACAGCTATTAAAAACATTTGACTGCTTTTTGTTTTTTTGCTAAGAAAGAAAATGTGTCCAGATGTATAAGTGATTTACTGAACCTTACATATTAATAATGTAGGGATACATTTAGCATTCTCTTGTGGTTTTATGTGGCAGCAAAAATTCCCTTTCTTCAACTCCCCCTATGGCACTGTAGTTGTAAATCTATGAGCTTCAATGAACAAGATTAATAGAAGTGATGTTTCTGGGGAGTAACAAGGCAGAGTGGGCATCCTATGGCAAAACTATTTGGCTCTTTTTTACAGTTTTGCATAAGTTTCAAGGCACCCACAAGTGGGCCATTTTCCTTGCCTTCCCATCATGCTTTAATTATGACTGCAAGTTTAGGTAAAGACAAAATAATATTTTCATTACTAGAATATTTAATGTCTTCTCGGATATGAAGGCAAAAAAGGAAATTATGCTTTTCAAATTCAGCCTTTGATAATCACCTTTTGGACTATTTCATATAGAATTTTTAGTCACAGAATTCTAATTTATTTTCCTTCCCATGAAATACTCCACTATCCCCTCACTGACATTTCCAAAATGTCCCCCCAAAGTGAATCTTTCATATGCTTGTAAGATTTTTTCTAGGCCATATGATCTTTCTAAATAAAATAATGTGTGCTATAAATCCAATCTTCTTAGCTGTCAGTTTTTCATACTCCATATGAATAAGATAATTTTTTCTCTAATAACTTACTCTCATATCATATCTTAACTTCATAAATGTTTCTTTCATTTATTTGGGAGAGACCTAAACAACTATCTAATCTAACCTATACCTGGGGTCCCCTCTGTGATGTCCTAGATAAATGGTCATCCAGCTTTCACATTTTGCCCTTCCTCAGCTATAATTTCAAAGTGCTTGCTCTACCCATTTTTCAGGATAATGTACATGTATATCCTTACTCATTCACATAAATCTTTAAAATACTTGTTTTAATTTTGGATATTCTTGGAATCCCAAAGATAAATATAACATTAAGTGGATAGTTCATATTGTTCAGATCTGCTCCATTCATCTATCCCCTAATTATTTAAAAAAACAATCTTGTATGTGTATATACAAAATTGAAACAACCAAAGATTGAAAAATTCTATTAATTTTCTTTGGTTACAGAGTCATAGGATCATAGATACAGAATTATAAGGGAAGTTAAAGGCAATCTAGTCAAATTCTCTTATTTTACATGTAAGAAAACAGAGGTATAGAGAAGTTAAATGATTTGCCAGATGACAGATAAGTAGTCAGTGTCAGAACTGGGATCTGTACACAAACAATGACATCTGTGTACAAACCCAGAATTTCTTCCCTAACATAATGGTGCCTGAATGCAAATTCAATATCTGATTTTTTCCCCATCAAATTAACTTCTTCATCTGATGTCACCTAAGAACATACTAGTAAGGCATAATTGTGAATATAATTAAGTACAGTTTCAGGAACTAAAGTTCTCTGAGACAGTGTCAACACAATAACAGTCACTTGAAAAGTGAAAAATTCAGTAGGACAACCTTTCCCCTCACCATTTGTTTGAATTTATACAAAGTCAAATAATGAGTTCACTACGTATTTTCACTAGATTGAATCTTTGGCTTGGGATATATGGATATGTAAATGATATGCATATATGGAAATGTACATTTGTATATATATATATACAGTGGGGTTTGGTTTGATTTGGTTCTTTGTCCAGCTCTATTTAATGTGGAGGAAACTCTATTACACTGGATGATAATCAGGCTCCAGGATCTTAATGGGCTCAGATGGTAGAGTGAATGTAAAAGATGAATCATAATAGGTATGTGTTATATTTGGATTAAAACATTAATTATATAACTTGAGTCAAAAGTGTGTATGTGTATACATATGTATATACATAATCTAGCTCTATGTATTGATTAACTATATATAAATATCTGTATTTGTATATATGTATACATATGCATATCTGTATGTGTGTGTGTGTGTATAATGTGTATATTCGCATTTGCATTCTGTATTTATCCCAATTGGCTTGTAAGCAAATACCAAAACTTCTTATAAACGTATCTTAATTCTGACCCAGAGATTCAATCACTGGATTTTGTGTTAGAATTTTTAACAAGGGAATAAATTACCATAACCTGAGATGACAGTTTCTGACATAAATGACTTCCAATTAAAAGCTGAGCAGAGGATATTTACAATTTTCATGTAGGTTAGACTTAAATAAAAGTTTGATCTTACTATAGATTTTTTTTCTCCTAAATTCAATTATTTGAGAAGAAGAGGATTTAAATATACATGCCTTTCTACATAAGGTATGCACTTGACTAGGTAAAGTATGTTCATGTTTACTAAGATAAGAAAATAGAAAAAATTCAGTCACATGTTCTCTTATAACAAGGTAGATATTTGTATCAATAGAAATGTCCATACAATGAATTGAAATGCACAGATTTATGTCTTTGGCAAAAGATTTAGTGTTTCCTCCAAATTTCAGTTTCTCATCTCTAAAATGAAGATATTATCACAGAGTCCTTGTTAAGTTGAAATAAATGCACAAAATTATGAAAAATATAAAACCTTATAATTGCAAAACTATATATTTATAGCAGAGGAATTCATATGAAAAGATCATTTCCTGTTTAATATTCTTATATGCAAAATGACCCTCCAATAGCAATGGATATCTTCTCCAGTGGAAAAAGGTATAATTTTAGTGTCAGGACATCCAGATTCCAATGCTGGCTCTGCCAGTTACCTGCTTTTTTATCCTTGGATAAATCTTAACCTCTTGGAGCTTCTTTTATCCTCATCTTCAAAATGAGGGGGTTGGTCTGGATTATTTCTTAGATTTCTAGCTCTGAAATCCCATAATGGTAATTTTCTACCAGGCAATAGTATTATAAATAGCCAAGAATTATTATCTATTAACAAATTTACAAATAATTCCTTTTTTATGTCCTAGGTTCATTTAATATAATATTATTTAAGAATTAATTTTACTTATACTTCATAAAAATTACCTTTTATGAATTATAGAGTTCAGGAAGCCTGTACAGGGAGCCTACAGAAGCTTACAGTCCAATAAGCAGAATTACTAATCAGAAGCTTTAAATCCAGTTAGAAAAAAAGGTCAACATTCTGGAAAATTAAGGAAAAAATAATTCCTTTGGAATTTTTATTTTGGAGCTCAATAATTACATTTTGAATATTATATTTATATTAAATGATTTTAACATAGCATTTCATTTTACATTCATTTCTTAGAATGCTTAGGTTTTTCAGATCACAGGATCACAGATGCAGATTTGGAAGAGACCTTAGAGATGATTTAATCTGAGTGTCTCAATTTATACCTAGTCCACAGTCACAAAGGTACTAAGTGACAGAGACAAAATTCTAACTCAAGTCTCATGACTGCAATATCAACATTTTTTCAAATGTGTTGGGCTGCCTCCTCTATAAACCTATGGAATAAGGAGTCTCCTTGTATTCCCAGTTTTCTTTCAACTGCAGTTCAAGCATCACCTTCTGCATGAAGATTTCTAGATTTCTTCAGATGTTAATTCCTTTTCTTCTATATGCTGTATTTCTCTTGTAAATATCTTACATATACTTATATAAGTGCAAAATGTTTTCTATAATTGAGTGGAAGCTTAATTAAGGCAGAGAATTTCATTTTTGTCCATGTGTTTCCAGTGCTTTGCAATGTCTGTACAAGGTAGCTACCTGACACATTATTGATAATTGATTAGTCCTATGTCAGAGACCTAGGTAGGCCCTACCAAAATGATGTATAACACTAAAATTCCATCTAAAACATTACTCCCAGTGTCTCACTCCCATTTCCCTAATACCACAGAGCTATTTGTTTCATTTTCTATAGCTTCAATTGCAATAACATTTTTTAATGTTGAATCTAAGTCTCCTTCTCTGTGACTCCCTCAAATTGGTCATGAATCTGCCAGGCGTAGAATGCATTTGGCATTCCATATGCCAACCCTTCTTTTATTTGGAGGCTGTTATCATATGTCCCTTAAGGCTTCTCCAAGCTAAACATGATAAGTTCCTTCAACCAATTTTTTATGCCATAATTATGAGTCATTTTATCATCTTGGATGGCTTTCTTTGTACATCTTACAGCTTCCCTCATAAAATGTGAAACCAGAATTGGTAGACACACTTCTCCAGATGTAAGCTGACAAGAACAAACTATAGTAGGACTGTAACCCCTCCTGTCAAGAAAAGTCCTGATAGGTTATTATTATTACTGTTATTTTTGGTGGGGGTAAGACACTGTATGTCACTTGTATGAAGCTTGGAGGCCGTGACAATGCTGATCCCATTTTCATATAAACTACTTTATTCCTACATTTCCCCAATATTGTCATTATGAAAATGGCCCTAATATTGTACTGCATATTTGTATTTTAACTTTTGTTTCCAGCCCATCATTTGAATCTCTTAAGATCTTAATAGGTCTTCTCTATTATCCCATAAATTAGTTTTTCCTTCAAATTCTATGACATGTAAAAATTTAGAAAGCACACCCTTATCCAAGTCATTGATAAACATGCTGAACAGAACTGGGCAAGGACTGAATCATATGGCACTTCACTGAAGACATCTCTATATAATGACAAAGATTTATCAAGTAGTAAACATAAACTGAGTGGTTACTATATTCCAGTCACCATGCTAAATGCTAGAGACACATATGAAGTCAAATAATCCCTGCCTTCAAAATGATTACATTTCTAATTGAGTAGAGAACATGTAAATAATTAAATAGATATAGGATGCATATAGAGTAAAAGAGAGAGCTCCCCCTTCGAAGGGAAAGCTTTACCATTCCCTCATAGTAAATAGTCAAAGGATATCAATAGGAACTTTTAAGATGGATAAATCTAATCTATCAATAGCTATATTAAAAAGTACTCTAAATCACTAATAATTTAAAAAAATGCAAATGAAAACATCTCTGAAGTACTATTTCATTTTCATGTTTGACAAAGGTGATTAAAAAAAAAGAAAAAAAGAAAGACAACAAATTTAGAGGAACTATGGTAAGATCATGCCATTACCATTTTTACTTCACATTACTTCCAAAGAGAAAAAGGAGCAATATGCACAAAATACTTTTTGTAGCTGCAAAGGATTAGAAACTGAGGAAATGCCCATTACTAGAAAATGGTAAAACAAATTATGAAATAGGAACACAATGAAATACCTTTGTGGTATAAGAAATAATGAACGGGATAATTGCAAAAATTTGTGAAGAATTGTGTGAACTGATACAAAATGAAATGAGTAGAACCAGGAGAAAAATTTACATAGCAACAATGATGACATAAAGATAATCAACTTTGAAGGACTGTCACTCTAATCAACACAATGATCAACCACAATTCCAAAGAACTAATGATAAAACATGCTATTCACTTCCAGATGAATGGTATAAATTGAATAAAGATTTCTTATGGGAATGTGGCCTTGAACTCTACCCTAACTGTGGTTTGAGACTTTGCTATAACAAGTTGAGCTACAGCTAAAAAGCTGCATGTATTCCATTGTCTTGGATGAACATTTCCCCTCCTGTTTGTACCTCCCCCCCC
>JAJPUD010018955.1:2693-27532 GCA_023553655.1 Myrmecobius fasciatus | reverse complement strand
CCCCCCAGCTTGTCCCCCTCCTCATAGTTGGTGATCTTCTCGAGCCTTGTTACCCCCAGGAGAATGACCCATTGTGTGTATGTGTGTGGGGGGGTGCTGCTGCTTTGGCTTCCTTATTGTCGCTAGGCTGCTGATTTGCGTGAGGAGGCCCCGGGGTGACGGGTGCCCCAGAAATGGAGGAAACCGGCTTGGTAGGTTTGTAGGCCAGTCCTAACTGTGCTTACCTTGGAGATCCTAGTGTGGAGAGGCTGGGAAATGATCAGGGCCAGGCGGGCCCGAGACAGAGCCCAGAACAGAAGAGCTGGCAGGGCCCTCAGAACAGGGGAGGTCAGAGCCGGGAGGGAACTTAGGATAGGGGATGTCAGAGCTGGGAATGGGCCTAGAACAGGGGATGTCAGGGCTGGGAGGGGGCTTAGAACAGGGGATGTCAGAGCTGGGAATGGGCCTAGAACAGGGGGTGTCAGAGCTGGGAATGGGCCTAGAACAGGGGATGTCAGGGCTGGGAATGGGCCTAGAGCAGGGGGTGTCAGGGCTGGGAGGGAACTTAGGATAGGGGGTGTCAGAGCTGAGAATGGGCCTAGAACAGGGGGTTGGGAGAGGACTCAGAGGCATCCCTTCCCCCATCCAGGCATCCCAGCTGAGGACAGTGTGCTCCAGAGAGGGGTGCAGAAGGAAAGCCCCTCTCTCTCTCTCACACTTTCTGGCTCAGGGCAGGGAATGCCCCGTTTCCCGCCCCCTCTCTGTGGGGGGCCTTTTATCCGCCTGCTGGGGGACAGATGGAAGGCCAGGCCCTCCCGCCGCCCGCCAAGCAGAAGGCAGCCCTGCCGCTGCCCCCCAGCTCTCACTCCCGCACTGCTTGTGCGGCTTTTACAGTTGCCCGGGGACCTGTAAGTCTGTGCCCGCCGACTCCCGGGCATTTACATTTCCAGCCCTGGTGTCTATTAGCTCACTCTCGCCATTTCCTTGGTGGCCCTGCCTGCGTTACGGGGGAGCGGGGACACGGGGGAATGGCGCTCTGCCTGGATTTCAGCGCGTCTGGGACGGGCCGGCCCAAGGGGCTTGGGCTGGCGGGCCTGAGCTGGGGCCCCCCGAGCTGCTGAAGAGCTGGCGGGGCCTCCTCCTTTCGGGGCACCACACAGGATTGTGTGGGATGAGCCACGGGCAGGGCAGGATGGCATAGGATGGTCACAGGCAGGGCACAGTGGCCTGTGAGCAGGATGATGGGGGGCAGGGCAGGGTGACAGGGCTGCAGCGAGGGGGCGCCACACCATGCAGTCCGCCGGCTTGGGCTCAGACCTGAGTTCGGGTGCTGCGCCAGGTGTGTGCCAGTGGCCAGGCCCTGCAGTGACTCAGCTTTCAGTCTCGGAGGCAGCCGTCCCTCTCCTTTTGTGCCCGCGCCTCGCCGCAGCCCTGTTGCACCCCGCCTGCTCTCTCGCACTGGGGCTCACCTTGAACTTCTCCCTCTTGGTTGCCACACCATTGGCCCCCTGCAGTTATGATCGCTGGGGCCGCGGCGTCCCATGATTCTTATCTCTATGGCGTTGCCAGCACCACGTTGGGGTGAAGAACCACGGGGGACGTTGCCATGGAAACCCCGCGGAGGCCGAGGGACACTAAGGAGCCCAGCGGTTTGCAGGGACCTGCCCGGCCCTGCCGCCCAGTGCGTTCTTTCCAAGATGGGGCCCAGTGGGAATGAGCGGCTTCTTTTCATCCCCTTGGTCTGTAGTGTGTGAATGGCAGGGCGGGATTCTCCAGAGTAATTAAGGCACTTAATGAGACTGGCCCAAGATGGGCGCTGGAGGAAGCTCCCACCAGGTGCCAGGGAGACCCAGAAAGAACGAGCTCCGGGGGGAGGGGGTGCAGCCTGTACCTGGGCAGCCCCCGCCCTTGGCAGCTCATGTTCTGCACAAGCTCCCTCTTGTGGCTCTCGGGGGTCACTTCAGCGGGCTCAGACTCTGTGACCCCATGTGGGGTCTTCTGGGCCAAGATGGTGGCGGGATTGGCCATTTCCTTCTCCAGCCCGTTGTACAGGTGAGGACACTGAGGCAGGCAGCCTGCAAGGGCTCGTGCAGGGTCGCACGACCAGTTAGTGTCTGCGGCTGGATCTGCGCTCAGAACTTCCCGACTCCAGGCCGTGGGCACCTTCTAGCCACACGCACATACAGGGGCAGGAAAGGGGGGCGCTTGAAGACAGGGACCCCCGGGGCACGAATCTCTCTTTATTTGTCCTCGGTGCTGGACCTTCTCTGGGATGCTGTCAGCGCCATTGGCGGGCACCCACTCTCCGCCTGGCACGGCATTAATAGTGGCGGGCATTTAGGGCTGTGCCCACTTTGGGGAATCTTGGGTGGTTTTTGCTGACTCCCCCGCCCCCGCCTCAGCTGCCCAGGTCCAGGGAGCGGATTACCAGTGTCTTCCTCCCTCCCCCAGCACAGGGGGCCGGGCTCGGGGCAGTGAAGGGGATGCAGAATCGCTGGCTGATGGGCTGCTGTGCCTGTGTGTGTCTGGGTATGTGTGTGAGCATGCATGCATGGCCTGTGCCACACAACACACGTGTGTGCATGCAGGTGCCATGTGTGCATGCAGGTGCCATGTGGTCCATGCACGCATGTGTGTGCTGGGCACACATGTGTCTGTGGGCACATGTGTGAGCGTGCATATACGCCCTGTGTCATACAGTGCACATGTGTGTGCATGCAGGTGCCACATGGTCCATGTGTGCGTGTGTTGCTGGGCATGTGCGTGCACATGTGTGAGCATGCATGCACGGCCTGTGTCACACAATGCACGTGTGTGCATGCAGGTGCCGTGTGGTCCATGTGTGCATGCTTATGCCTGGTGCGCACCCCTCGCTGGTCACCAGGGCACGGGCCTGCAGGCCCACGGCCCCCTCCCCACCAGTAGCGCCTCACTGCCCCTCGGCGGGCATGGGGACGGCCGCCCCGTCCCGGTGGCTCTCGCGCCAGTCTGCGGCTGCCAGCGCTCTGGAGCCTTCTTCGGCTGCCCGCCTCTTTCCTTCCCCTTAATGGGCCGGCTCCTCGCTCCCCTCTTTGGGAAATGGATTTGCCATTATCCTCCGCTGCTTTTCTTCTCTCTGCCTCCCCCTCCTCCTCCTCCTCCTCCTCCTCCCACTTCCCTCCTCCCGGCCGTCCTCGTGTGGCTCTCCCGAGCCTGGGCCTGGCAGGGCCGAGCTGAGAGGCGCTGACTTGGTCCTCGCTTCCCGCCGGCCCGGCCGCTCTGGGGCAAAGGGAGGGATTTGGGGGAAGGGGGAAGGGAAGGAAGTAAATTATATATTGAACTCCTAACTGATGCTGAGGCCTTGTGGTTTCCATGGCAGCCAGCCTGGAAATAGCTCACTGTGACATCAGCATGGTACAGGTAGAGTCAGATCCAGCCCCGCTCCCCGAATGAGGGAGCACGGAGGGGAGGAAGGATGTGCTCGTAATTAGCATATGCAAATAGCCACCCGGCGGGGGAAACAGGGCGGGGCCCAGGAGTGGGGCCTAGCATCCCGGGGACCATGGGCCCGGCCCTGCCGGGGGCCTCCTGCAGGTAAGGAGAGCAGGGGTGGGGGCGGAGGGCGGACCGGGACCACGGGGGGTAGTGCCCGGGGCTCTCCTTGGCATTCGCCAGCTCGTTCTCGGGGCTCCATACGCTCGAGGGGCAGTGTCAGGCCCAGGGGAAGTGGCCGGCTCTGGGCGGCTGGCGCTCCCTGGACCCTCGTGCCCAGGGGCTTATCCCTAGAAGTCCCGGACTTCCCCGTGGCTCAGATCAGTCTGGAGGGCCCGGCCTGGCCCGGCCCAGCCCAACCGGGAGTCTTGCTAAATCCAAGAATGGTCAGCTGGCGTTGGCCAGTGACCAGACCCGGGCCTGGGAAGCAAACCCTGTGCCAGAGGGGCAGGGGCCCTGGGGGCCAAGACAACCTGGCCCGGCCTCCCAGCCTGCCCCAGCCTTCCCGTCATCCAGCCCGCCTCCGGGGGCCACCCACAGCCAGAGCACCACCCACCTGCCCGCCTCCTGTGCCAGTTATGACTCCAGCCTTCCCACCGTGTGCCCCTTCCTCCCTCTGCCCACCCGGCCTGCCACCCAGCTGGGCCAAAGCAACAGGCGATCGCTTCAGGCATTGAGCCCAGGGCTTCTGTGTCACGGGGTCCTTAGGTCCCGTCTCTGCCATGCAGACCTTGACCGTGGGCTCACTGCCTTCCTTAGCACGGGCCTGGCACACGGGGCCAGATCAGCATTTGCCATCATCATTGTCGTCATTATTGTCACTTGTTATCGTGTGCCTGGGTGATCTTCAGCCCCCTGGAGAGCTGATCTCCCCAAAACGCTCGCCCTTTTTTCTGACGGGATGACCCCGAAAAGGCAGTGTTCTTCTATAGCTGTTTGTAAGGTGCTTAGCGTGGCCTGCACACAGTAGGCACTTAATAAATGCTTATCCCCTTCCTTTCTCTCATATACCCTCTCTGGCTTTGCTGGACGCCCCCTGCCGGCTCTGGGAAGCAAAGGCACAGCTGGCCCATTTCAGAGGGCACGTGTTCTCATTAGATTGTAAGCTCCATGGGGACAGGGCCTATGTCACTTTTTTCTTACCTTAGCACCCCCAGCACCAGAGTCTGCCACACAGTAGGTGCTAGTACCAGAATCTGGCGCACAGTAGGCACTAGCTCCAGCACACAGTAGGTGCTAGCACCAGCACCCAGCGCATAGTAGGTGATTTATAAATTTTTTCCCCATCAAGTTGGACTGGTCAATCCCTTTAAAGTTTTTTTTTTTTTTTTCTGGTGTTTCCTCCTGGTGGGATGTTGGCCCTGGAACCTTGAAGGCTTTGTTAGTGGACCCCGATCTCTGGTGGGTCCTGCCAAGCTGAAAGGGCTCATGAATAGGAGCCCAGGTGATCAGCCCAGGTAAAGGGGGGGTGTGTGCCTAAGGGAGGGATTCAACCAAAGATACGCTAGTTCTCAAAAGCGTTAGAGCTCTTGCCTCCATTCCCTGCCCCTGCCCCCTGAGGATGTCCTCGGTGTTTGCCCCATTTACAGCCGAAAAGCGGGAAGCAGGGGTTAGACCGCCAGATCCCTCAGGGTGTGGACCTCCCCGTCTTCTCCGGCTTCCCCTTGGCACCTCAGAGAAGGCTTGGCCCTTGGGGGGCACTCAGACATTATTTGTGAACTTGACCAGCTGGACGGAGAGCTCTCCCTTCTTTGCTCTGCAGATCCGGTGGGTAATGCTCTGTAGTGGAGTGGGGAGAAGCCCCGGGGAGACCGGGAGCGGGGAAAGGGGGGCTCATTTCCAGAGGCGGAGGCCCCACAAAGGCAGCTTTGGGTGTGTCTGAGCTTCAGTGTACTGAGCTGTGTGCAAGGAGAAGAGGGGGAGGGGAGGGAAAGCCTGTGAGTGTCACATGTACGTTCTGGGTAGGGTGTGTGTGTGTGTGTGTGTGTGTGTGTGTGTGTGTGTGTGTGTGTGTAGGTGGGTGGGTGGTAGATGAAGAGCCCAAGCCTGTTCCCTGAAAATTAGATTAATGATAATTAATCACAGTAATCATGATAACAATAATCTAAGAATGAGAATAAAAATCCAAGAGGGGCGAAGGTGTTTTCCCATCATCCAGCCCTGTTGGCTGCTTATCTCTTGTTCAGCAAGCTCAGGAAATCCTTAAAGTAGGGCAGAGAGAGGGAACGAGAGAGACAGAGACGGGGGGGGGGGGAGATAGAGAGGGAGAAAGGGGGGGAAATAAAGAGAGAGATGGGGGAAATAGAGAGGGAGAAAAGGGGGGAGATAGAGAGATGGGGGAAATAGGGAGAAAAAGGGGGAGAGAGAGACAGGAGGGAGGGAGAGAGAGACAGAGGGAGAGAGATAGAGAGAAAAAGGGGGAGATAGAGATGGAGAGAGAGATGAGGGGAGAGAGGGAGAAAAAGGGGGAGATAGGGAGACAGAGACAGAGAGGGAGAAAAAGGGGGAGAGAGAAAGAGAGGGAGGGAGGGAGGGAGGGAGATAGAGGGAAAAAGGGGGGAAATAGGGAGAAAAAGAGGGGGAGATAGAAAGACGGGGAGAGAGAGAAAGAGAGAGACAGAGACAGAGAGCCAGGCAATAAGAGAGACAGACAGAGAGAGAGGGAGAGGGAGAGACAGACAGACAGAGAGAGGGAGAGACAGAGAGAGAGACAGACAGACAGAGAGGGAGAGACAGACAGACAGAGAGAGGGAGAAACAGAAAGACAGAGAGAGAGACAGACAGACAGAGAGGGAGAGACGGACAGACAGAGACAGACAGACAGAGACAGACAGAAAGAGACAGTTAAGAAGGTGAGAGAGTGAGTGTGGATGGTGTTGGAGGATGAGGCTGGGGGGGGGTGGAGAGGCTGGGTACCATGGGGGCTCTCATTGCCCCAGGAGCTGGCAGGGTACCCAAGAGGGGGCCAGGAAGGGCCAGAAGCCATTGGGGTCAGAAGCATTAACCTCTCCTGGAGCAGGGAGGAGCTCCTAACCCCTCCACCCTGGTAGGGGAAGAAGCTCCCCCAGGTCACCCCCTCAGTAAAGGGCCCGAGCCAAGATGGTAGCCCCGGAGCCAGGCTTCCTGCCATTACCGTCCCCTGGCACCGCGCTGGTCCTTGGACTTCCACCTTTTGGAGCGGGCATGTTGAATAGAAACCCCAGCCGTCCCCCCTGCTCCCCCCGAAATTGGTTTTTAAAACAAAGGGGCCTCGGATCCCAGCACGGCCCAGCGGGTTTCGGCTCTGAGCAAAGCCAAGCGGGTTTTGGTGAGTCACCTGGGAGAGTCCCGAGTGGATCAGCAGTGAAAAGGTCCGAGTTTCTGGCATTCTCCTGGGCACGGGGGGCTCAGCCTCTCTCTGGGACTTAGGAAACGGAACCGACACCCTCCCTCTCCTTTGAGTTCAGTTTGTGCAACAGCCGGGGTCCCCCATGACCTTGGGAGCCCGTGCTTCAGTGTGGAAGGCTTTGGGTAACCGCAGTTGCACGCGGCGGCCTGAGCCCCCATCTGGCGTGTCATCTGTCAGCAGAGTGACAAAGTAAACAGCAAGAGAAGCCCCTGCCTCCCCCAGCCAGGGGTCCGGCCCAGATTCCCGTCTCCGTCTGTGGCTCATGCTCTTTGGGTTGCAGCTCCATCCCTCAGGGGCCGTGCAGTGCCCTTGGTCCAGCCCGCCCCGTCCTTGGTCCAGACCATCCTTGTCCTTGGTCCAGCCCATCCTGCCCTTGGTCCAGCCCTTCCTGCCCTTGGTCCAGCCTGTTTCTGCCCTTGGTCCAGCCCCTCCCTGCCAGTGCTGCTCGCTGCCTCCAGACTTGGCCGGGCTGATCTCTGGGGCTCTTCTCCCTCCAAGGGAACGTCGTTTTCCTTCTCTGAGCCTGTTGGGCCAGTATCCATCAGTGCGTTCCCCATGGTGTTCTATTTTTTTGTCAGCTGCTCCACCTGCACCCCCCTCCCCGGCAGGCGGCTCCCCGGCTCCGTGATGTTTATCCTGGGGTGCCAGTTTCTTTCATCTCCTCGCGTTCCTGGATATTGAGCTCCCAGGCCGTGGCAATTAACTTGAAGCTTTAATAAATCTCCAGGAGACTCTTAGCAGGCCTGAGAAGGTTTGCAGCCGGTCACATGTGCCCTGCACTTCTGACCTCCCGTGCCACGGTCCCTCTGTCCCTGCCCCTTCCAGCAGGATCAGAGCTGGGAGCACCCCAGAGACCACCCCCTCATCTCACAGACGTGTAACCTCCAGGGGCTTGGAGTCAGTTCCCGGAGGTCACACAGCAGACCCCAGATTTGGCTGCAAAGTCGGGGCCCTTTCTGTGGCACCACATGATAAGAAGGAAGGCGCGTCCCGGGATAAATGAATAAAACGTGGAGTCAGGCGTGATGGCGCGCCCTTGGGGAAGCTGAGACCCGCAGAGTTCTGGGAGGGAAGTTTGCCCCGGCATCCGTGGGGAAGGAGGCGGGCACACAGGTCCAGATTGGAACTGGGGTGGGTGAGTGGGCAAGGGCGTTTCCAGGTGGGGTGTCCTTGAGTCTGGAGATTTCTGTGAGAATCCGAGCAGGAGCCCGGGGGGAGATCCAGGGGAGGCCGCCTGGCACACGGAGGCCCGGGCCAGGACGGGGGTAGGGACTCGGACCTTCAGCTGCTCCTTGTCCTGTGTGAGCCCGGGATCTCAGAGGTTCGCCGCGGCTTCGGTGAAATCTGGCAAGGAGAGAATAAGCTTCCTCTCTGCCGGCGATTACCTGAACCCGCCAAGTGATGAATTTTTCAGGGCCCTCCCACCGGCAGGAGCCTTGACC
The DNA here is from genome assembly GCA_023553655.1 of Myrmecobius fasciatus. Lineage (NCBI taxonomy): Eukaryota > Metazoa > Chordata > Mammalia > Dasyuromorphia > Myrmecobiidae > Myrmecobius > Myrmecobius fasciatus. The sequence goes on along the minus strand of JAJPUD010018955.1, from coordinate 19,252 downwards.
CGGAGCTCGGTTTGATGTAGGGCCGGCTAAAAATAGTGGCTGTGGTAGGAGCAGTCGGGGCAAACTCCCTCAGTACGAGCGAGGCTGAAACGGCTTTTTTTCCACTTTTAAGGAGACGGGAAGACTCTACAGAGACTCCCCCGATATTAAACTGCTCGTGGGGGACGGTGGCTCCCAGCAGGCAAGGCCCCGTCAGATCGTCCCCCTGCTCAGCGTGCCACGGGCCCGAACTTTGCCTGCTTCTCCAGAATTTCAGCTCAGCTCATTAAAGGGGTTCCCCCTCACAATAGGAAAACCCGAGCTGAGCCGGGAGCATTTGCCTGACGTTCATCTTCCCCTAATAATAATTTACATTTACTTTATGTGTGACGCGTCCACGAGCCGCCGCGGCTCAAATGCTGAGCTCCCGTTGGACGAGCCGAGGACACGTCCAGCATTTACCCAGCCGGTCCGGCCACTGGACGAGCAGAGCCTGGGGCCCGTGCCCTCGGCCTTCCCTGCTTGGCAGGAGCTCCCCGAGACTGGTCTGGTTTTTGAGGTGTTACCTTTAACCCACAAGAAGATGGGTTGGATACGTCAGGGTCCCCCGGTCTCTGTCAGGGTCCCACGTCCCTGACGATGGCACCTTCTGTTCAGTACAAAGGCCGGCTCAGAAGCCTGGGATGCTTTGGTTTTATAGGCCGGATCCAGGCCGTCTCCTTGGGTCTGGGACAATAGCCGCTGTCTCATTGATGTCCCCCCCACCCCATTTTCCAGATGAGGAGACAGGGCAGGATGAGGGCAGGTGCCAGGATAAATGAATAATGCCAGTCCTCGTGGCACATGGGCAGGGAAGATCTTTGAGCTGCGGTGGGCTGCACCAGTGGCAGATATGGGGCTTGAACCCAGGTTTCCTAACGCCCAGCCTGGCTGTGGAGTGAACAGAGCTGCCCAAGGGATCCAGGCCACCAGGAAGGGCTAAGAGCCCCTGGTCAGGTAAATCTCACCAACTTTTATTCATGGGACACAGTTCTTTAAAAATGGGACAGATGAGGGGCAGCTAGGTGGCGCAGTGGATAGAGCACCAGCCCTGAAGTCAGGAGGACCTGAGTTCAAATCTGGTCTCAGACACGTAACATTCCCTAGCTGTGTGACCCTGGGCAAGTCACTTAACCCCAATTGCCTCAGGAAAAGAAATGGGACAGATGATGTTCATATCCTGCTACTGACTCCCGCCCACTGCCTGGCATTCTGCTGCCCTGCGGGCATCCCCACTGTGGATTCCTGGGCGATTGTGGTACGGACAGTAATATATTACGAGAGGGAAGGGAAGGGGTGACCCAGAAAGGGGACGGGTAGCAAGAACCAGTAGATGGAGGGACAGGCCCAGTGAGAGAGAACCTTCCAGAACCAGAGAGGGTGAGGGCTTACCTGAGCTTGGAATCACAGTGGCCAGGGAATGACCTCAGGCACACAGTTGGCGTTTGATAAATGCTGCCTGATTGGTTCTCCCTGAACGGGTTATTAACTGAATTATGGTGGGCTTCCTGATGCTCTTGTAGCCTGGCTCTGGGGGGATGAGGCTGCTGTCCTCGCGCCTCTCGAGGGAGAAGGGCAGACACGTTATCCCTCCGATTTCTCTCTCCTCCTGTCCATGCTCTGCTTGTTCATCTCCAGAGGTCACCCCCCCTCCCCAAGCTCCAAAAGGATGGAGAGCAGTGGGCCCTGTCCCAGAGTGCCCTACGGCGTGACAGCCCCTGGCATTCCTGCCAGGATTGAGTGGCCTGGGGCCTGGAGGGCCCACTCTCCCTAAGCCGGGCTCCTAAAGGGAGCAAGCAAGCAGGCAGGAGGTCCCCTTCCAGGCCAGGCAGCCACCATCACCCTAAAGTTGGGCTGGCTGGGGCCCTCAGAGGCCTGAAGCAGGAGCCCCTTCTATGTCAGGCCAGTGAGTGGACATCCTCCTCACTGGTCAGAGACGCCCAGGGAGCTCGGGCCCTCGGGAGCCCTCTCACACGAGCCTTGCTGCTGGGTCGCCGGTGTGGACCGGTCCGCCATCCCACAGCAGCCCCGCTGCTAACTGCGCCCAGGATGGCTTCAGGGGCCACCGTGCTGGAGCTCTGGACGTCTGGCCACTTGGGTCTGGAAGCTTTTATTGTCCTTGTCTGGCTGTTAGCAGCCCGGTGACGTGAAACAATTCCCATTCAGCGCCTGCTGACACCCCCTCGTCCGTCTGGCGCTCCCGCGTCATCCGTCCCAGCCCGGCCGCTCTACCCCCAAACCAACCAGCCGCCCCTCACGGCGTGACCCATGCCTTGTTAGCATGGCAGTGGAGACACAGCCGGCTGCTGGGCGATGTTTGGGCGTCTTGGGCTCCTGAGGGGGACAGCGCAGGGCCTTGCTGTGCCCCTGGCAGCTTCTGGCTGTGTCTGGGACCCTCTGGGGGACTAAAGCCCCGATGGCAGAGCCCCTTTTGTGGGAAAGAAGATGGGGAATTCCCCAGAGCTTTAATGGGGGGGCGAGATAAGAGACAACTGCCTGAGAACTTCACAGAAACAGAAATCGGGGACTTTCAAGACCCTTAGAACAGAGAGGGGAGGGTTCCCTCATCTCACAGAGGGGGAAACTGAGGGCAGACCCTTCAAACAGCAGCGGTCTCGGGAGCCAGTTTCTCTCATTTTTTCTTGAGCAGAACTTTCTTTCCTCAACACCCCTCACAAGGTCACATCCAGCCTCTCCTAAAGACCGGCCCCCCACTTTGCAAGGCAGTCCCTTCCCTTTCGGGGCAATTTTCCCTTACATGGGACTGGAGAGTGCAGGACTTGGGATGCCCACCCCTGAGTCTGGCGCACTCTGCCATGCTGTGGGGCAGAGGGCCAACCCATGGCCACCTCCCCTCCCTCTCCCTCTGTCTCGTGGTCTTCGTGGCCTCTGGAGATCAGAGATGAATTAGCTCCTTCACAAGGGGAGACTGATACCGAAAAAGCCTAACTAGGGATGTGCAGGTGGGGCGGCTGTCCTAGCTATGGTGCTGAATTCAACGCTACAACAGAATAATCAAGGCCGGCTCTACCCCTGGAGACAGCTCAGGGTGCTGGGCTCAGAGTCAGGAAACCCCAGATTCAAATTCAGCCTCTCCTGGGCAAGTAACGTAACCTCTCTTGCTCTCAGCTTCCTCTTAGAGAGAGGGATGGACTCAGTGACCTCTAAGGTCCTTTCCACCTAGGGGTCTGGGTTCCAGGTCCACTTTTGGTCATGTGTTAAAAGGAGATAGATTAGTAAGTGCTTACTGACTGCTTACCCGGGGCCTACCGGCCTTTACCTATAGCGGGTGGATTGGGGAGCAAAAGCAGGGCCTCGGACCTGACCTTTAGCCCCTGACCTCTCCGGGTCTCATTTTCTTCATCTGGAAAATGAAGGCATCTTGGCCCATCCTCAGCCATTGGCTGCTACTTACAGGGCCCTTCTGGGGAACTAAGATGTGAAATGCTGAAAACAGACTTTATTTGTAAAAGGATCGATTATATTGAAGTGCAGTGGCCAAAATAGAAAAGAGGGAGGAAAAGAGGGAGGGAGGAAGAGAGGAAAGAAGGGAGAAAGGGAGGGAAGAAGGGAGGAAGAGAGAAAGAAAGGAAGGGAGGAAGGGAAGAAAGGAGGGAGCGAAGAAAGGAAAAAGTGAGGGAAGGAGGGAGGGAGGGAGGGAAAAAGGAAAGGAGAGAGGGAGGAAAGAAGGGAAAAGGGAAAGAAGGGAGAAAGGGAGGGAAGAAAGAAGGAAAAAAAGGAAAAGGGAGGGAAAGAGAGGAAGGGAGGGAGGAAAGAAATGAAAGGAGGAAGGGAAGAAGGGAGGAAGAGAGGGAGGAAGAGAGAAAGAAATGAAAGGAGGGAGGGAGGAAGAGAGGGAGGAAAGAAAGGAGGAAGAGAGAAAGAAAGGAAGAGAAGAAGAAAAGGAGAGGAACAAGGAAGTAAAGAAAGTCAGTTGCAGGGGGAGGGAGGCGGTCCTCTTGCCTAGAATGGCACTGAATGACATGGAGCTCCCTGGAGAGGGGGAGCTTTTGGGGCTGGGAGTATGGGTTTTGGTCCCTTCCCCTCCCCGAGGCCCCGGCTCTAGGCAGGATCCTGTAAGCCATCAGCTGCCATCTCCTCCTGGAAACCTGCCTTGTCCTGCTTGGTCTGTGTACGGGTTTGGGGGCTCTGCCTGATGCGTGACTGAGGGGGCAGCCCCCTGTGCCCTGCACTGGCCGCCAGGTCCCGCTGCCTAAGTCCTGGGGTTATAGTTCTCAGGGAGCCCACGCTGCTGGAGCCCTCAGGCTGGCCAGGAATGGAGGCTGGTCCCGTGCCTCAGAGGGGCCCTGTGCCCGCCGGGCCGAGAGCCCGCTTCCCGTGGGCTGGAGGGTTCCGGCTCGGAGTCCCCTCCTGGGGAGCTCATCATCACGCGGCTCCTGAGGCTCGAGGAGCTCACCGCCAGCAGCTGCCCACCTCCTACCTGCTGGGGCCCGCCGGCTCTGCCTGCAGCCAGCGTCCTGCTGGGTCTTTATTGGAGGGGAAGGCCCAGAGCGGGCGCAGGCGCCATCAAATGCTTCCTTCATCCATCAAATGCCAGCTGCTTCCTTCATCCATCAAACTGAGTGCATTCGGGCCCTTCCAGCTTTCCAAAGCGGAGTGAGCCTCCCTCAATCCGCAAAGAGGGAGAGCAGCAGCACCGGGAGCAGCCTGGAGCCCTTCAGGACGGCCGGTTGCTAGGACAGGGATACCCCTAAGGACTGACTGACAGCTGGTGGCTGGGGAAAGGCCACTGTCCCTTGTCCTCCCACCACGCCCTCCCCCCTTCCATCTCCACCAGAAATTCGGGCCCTGGGTGCCCCCCACCCTGCCAAGGCTGTCAGAGGGGCAGCCTCGCCCTGTTTGCCAGCACCCACCACTTCCAGTATGGCACCTTTGCCCTGCCCTCCCCCATCTCCTTTCCTTATCCAGCACCTGCTGCTGTATTGTCTGTTCTATCTATAGCGTCAGCCTCTTGAGGGCAGGATTGATTTCTTTCCTTTCTATCTGTCCCCAGAGCCTGGTCATAGAAGGTGTTTAATAAATGCATATTCTCCCTCTCCTCCCCACCCCCATCTCTCTCTCTCTGTCTCTCTCTCTTTCTCTGTCTCTCTCTTTCTCTGTCTCTCTTTCTCTGTGTCTCTGTCTCTGTCTATCTCTGTCTCTCTTTGTGTCTCTGTCTCTGTCTCTTCTCTCTCTCTTTCTCTGTCTTTCTTTTCTCTCTCTTTTTCTCTGTGTCTCTCTCTTTTCTCTCTCTCTCTGTCTCTCTCTGTGTCTCTTCCTTCATCTCTCTCTCTCTCCATCTCTCCTTCCTCTTTCCTTCCTTTTTTTTTCTCCCTTCTTTTCTTCCTCCTTCCTCCTCCTCTTCCTCATTTTCTCTCTAGAACGCTGCCTTAAGAAACCTAACGGGGGTTGACCGAGACCTAGGGAAAGTCGGCCTCCGGTCCTCCTGTGTCTTTTGCCCCAGTGCAGCTGCTGACCCGGAAGGGGCGGCCCCACATCCTTAGGAAGGAAGGGAAGCCCAGTAGAGCCCGGAGCCAGTGCCAGGCCCCCAGAGCCCTCCACAGCAGTCCAGCCAGCCAAGGAGCAGTGTGAAGTCCTTGCTGTGTCCCAGGGGCTTCCCTAAGCAGTCCCAGGGGCGTGCAGGCCAAACTGAGGGCCCTTTAGGGGGATCTTTGAGAAATGCTGCAGAACAAAAATCGTCGGGAGAACGGGAACAGTCCCGACTTTTAAAGTGGGCGACGTGTTGACTTCTGGGAATAACAGTTCAGGAAGCTTCACGTTTCAGTTCTAGGAGAAGCGATGAGCTGGCCGGTTGGCGGTGATCACCAGAAGCCAGTCCGGGTTCCTTCCTAGGCCCTGTGTCTGCAGTTCAGATCCTGCCTCAGCTGCTTACTAGCTAGCTCGGATCCCAGCCTCAGTTTCCCTATTTGTAAAGCGGGGATGATAATAATAGCGCTCGTCTTTGGGTCACTGCAAGGATCCTACAGGTGGAGGGCTGACTTTCAAGCGTTCTGTTAGTGACTGTGTTCCTTGTGGGATGGGGCCATTATTCCCGGTAAGTGGGGGACCGTGCTTTCTCCCCTGAACTCCCCGTGGTATCGTCGCAAACGTCCGGGGAAATGTCCGGGGGCCGTGACTCGATGAAGTCGCCGCTGCTCTAGCCCTGTGGGCAGGAGCTCGGGGAGATGGATGCTGAGCTGCTTGAGCGGCCCTGCCAGGACGGCTTTAATGAATGGATTTGTGACACGCTCGCGGGAGGTCTTGAAACGGCTTCGGATGCCGAGTTGGGAGGGAGTAGGATGCCAGACTCGGGGCCAGCCTGATAATTGCCTTCGGGGGCCCGCGGTCTCCTTTGAGTTCTCTGAGCTCCTGTTGTGCGGAAGGAAGCGTATGATTGATTGACTGATTGATGGGTTCCCCTTCCCCGGGGAGAGCTAGGCCCAGTGGGTCAGAGTTGAATGGCGAACCCGGCTGGGCCATGGGAGTCTTCCTATCTAGGTCTGGCCGTCTCCTTGAGGAGCGGGTTCCTTGGCAAAGCCGGCAGAGACTCGGTGGCCGGGGTCCGAAATATTGAAGAGGTTCCACGAGATGTTTGAGTGACCTTGGCAGGAACACATGGGGGGGAATGGGGCGAGATCCGACAGTCTGGGTCCTGTGCCTCAGCCAGAGTTCTTCCCGACCCTGAGCGGCGCTGGGTCCCGTGGTCCGTCTCTATCGCGCCTTTGAGGCACAAAATGAACTTTCCCACTCATGGACTCTGCGTGCATGCACACCCATGCACACTCATCATGCATACACACAAATGCATGCACACCCATGCACTCACAACACACACACACACAAATGCATGCATACACACAAATGCATGCACACTCATCATGCATACACACAAATGCATGTACATTCACAACACACACACAATTGCATGCACGCTCATAATGCACACACACAAATGCATGCACATTCACAACGCACACACACAAGTGCATGCACACTCATGATGCATACACACAAAGGCATGCACATACATGGCATACATATGCATAGTGCAACACAACACACACTTAAAGTGCACGCACAAATGCATGCACATACATAGCGCACATGTGCACAGTGCAATGCACACTCATGATGCATACACACAAATGCATGTACATACATAGCACACACAGTGCAATGCACACTCACAATGCATATACACACATGGACACTCATGGTGCATACACACAAATGTATGCACATACATAGCACACACGTGGACATGCAATGCACACTCATACATAATGCACACATTGCACAGTACACGTGCACACTCACAATGCAAACATACAAATGCATGCACATACATAGCACACACATACACAGTGCAATGCACACTTACAGATAATGCACATGTAAACACATGCACACTCACAATGCAGACACACAAATGCATGCACACATACAGCATGTACATGCACAGTGCAATGCACACACACACACTCATGCAGATGCACAGCTGGTCCACAGACACTGGGGGCTGGTCAGACAGCTGAGAGCCCCCACCCGCTGGACCAGCGGGCCAGCCCCTGAGTGATGGGGACCAGGGCTGACATCTGCTGCCCGCTGCTGCTCCGAGAGCAGAATCTCTTTTTCGCTGCTTCCTCCGGGCCTAATTTACACCCCTCAGCCCCCCTCCCTCTGCAGCCCCCGGCCCCATACCCTCCCAGCGCCGCCCTCAGCCAGATGTCCCCCTGGCCCTGGCCGTCAGCCGTTGGCAGAGCGGGCCTGACCCTTCCTCGGGCCTCTTGTAACGTCTCCCAAGGTTGACAGTGATCCATCGACGAGCGCTCCCTGGGCACAAACCTCAAGCCAGTCGCTCATCCGCCTAATCGCTCGGCCCTCTGGGCCATATTTCTCCGTTTATTGATGAGCGCGGGCCGGGGGAGACGGGACCGAGAGCCGGGCGGACGGCGAGACGGATCGCAGCCGAGGCTCGTCGGCGAGCCGGGCCCGCCCCGGCCTCGAAGGGCCGAAGGAGCGGGGTCTCGGCCGGACGGCGGCTCCTCAGGGGCCGTGTGGACCAGTGGGTTGGGAGCAGGAGAGGCCAGGGAGGACCCTGCGTCCGTTCCCTTACCTATCGGGAGGGGAGGGCTCCCCCGACCTGAGGTGAGCATCCCCAGACCGCCTTTGTCACATAGTGTGCAAAGCTTCCTACTTCCACTGGTGATGTCGTTACCGTGGCGCCCCATCCTAGGGGTCACATCCCGGGCTGGCCGCCACGGGGGCAGTTCCTTCTCTGTCCTCCGCGCTGAGTGAGAGCCGCCTCTCCCTCCCCACTGTCGTCTCTGCTCCTGTCCGGTCCTGGGACGGCTTTAACGCCTGTTTGGTGCCGGGCACCGTGATGGGGAGGATGGGGATGAGGATGAGGATGGTGATGGTGATGGTGATGAGGATGAAGATGGGGATGGGGATGGGGATGAAGGTGGTGATGGGGATGATGGGGATGGTGGCGAGAATGAGGATGATGAGGATGGGGATGGAGTCTCTATGAAGCGCCTCAGGTTTATCAGCCACTGCTTCCATGTAACCAGGCAGGCCCTCCCCACCACGGAGGCTAGACCAGAAACATTTTTGAGTGAACTCCCAGGTGGGGCAGCTCCCTCCACCGATGCAGGTAGCATCCTCCAGTCCCAGATCCAGCTCTTTCCTCCCTGGTCTTGTCCTGGCAGAATTCATTAGCCTGATAAGGACTTTACTAAAAGTACGAAAAATACCCATGCAGAGTCTGCATTCAGGGGTTCTTCGCCTGGGACCCTCTCGTGAGGTGCAGAGCTGTGGGTGGGACCCTCGCAGAGAATGGCAGGCCTGCTGGGGAGAGGTGGGAAGGTAGATGGAAAGAGAGACAGAAACAGTTAATTTGGGGGGAAAAACATTTAAGTTCAAGATTATCATGTAAACTGTTCAAGCTGGGAGGGAGCTTAGAACAGGAGATGTCAGAGCTGGGAGGGAGCTTAGAACAGGGGATGTCGGAGCTGGGAGGGAGCTTAGAACAGGAGATGTCAGAGCTGGGAGGGAGCTTAGAACAGGGGATGTCGGAGGTGGGAGGGAGCTTAGAACAGGGAATGTCGGAGCTGGGAGGGAGCTTAGAACAGGGGATGTCGGAGCTGGGAGGGAGCTTAGAACAGGAGATGTCGGAGCTGGGAGGGAGCTTAGAACAGGGGGTATCAGAGCTGGGAGGGAGCTTAGAACAGGGGGTGTCGGAGCTGGGAGAGAGCTTAGAACAGGGGGTGTCAGGGCTGGGAGGGAGCTTAGAACACAGCTAGGAGAGGCCTTGGAAGGGGAACATCAGACTGGGAGGGAGCTGAAGGCAGGGCCGGGAAGGGCAGCCAGGGAAGCCATGTTATCGGCTGCTCTGAGAGGCAGGTTCTTGCATGGAGCCGGCTGCTTGCTGCCCTGCTCGGACCCCATCTGGTGCCATCGTGTTCTGTTCTGGGCCCCTTTCAGGAAGGATGAGGTGGTGGGAGTCCAGGTTCTGAGTACGGCCCTGGCATTCAGGCCCTTTGAGAAGCAGCTGATGGAACTAGGGGTGTTTAGCTGGGATACAGACCCGGGGGGCCCACGATCGCCTGCTCCGGTGTCTGAGCTTGCAGTGGGTGGGGAGCCGTATGTGCCAGGATATCCAATAAGACTCGGGGCCCTCCCATGGTGCAGTGGGCTGCTTTGTCCGGGCCCGGGCTCCCCCTCTCCAGAGGGCTTCTCCCCCAGGCTGGGCAGGGGGTAGAGGGGGTGCTTGCTCAGATTTGGGTCTTTGGTGTCCTTCAGGGGCTCCAGTGGTCACCTGTCCCCCATTTCTCTAGGCAGTGGAGGGGTGCCTCAGTCAGGGTCCCCCGGCTTTGTCCCCAGGCCTGGGCTCCCCCACTCCCCCAGACGCTGGCTAGAAGTGACTAAAGGCGTGCCCCAGGAGGGGCAGCCCGGGCCCCCGCACTCGGGGGGATTCAGGAGCAGCCAGATTCTCGCCTCAGGGAAGGTGGGGGGAATGCCGGGCCTCAGGCTGCCCGGTGCCCACCGTGTCAGACTGCCGCCCTCCCTGGGCCCTTGGGAGGTCTCTGGGTATAAGGGCTTGTCCTGGCAGACGGGGCGATCTTGGGCCGGGCACTGCCCGCTGGTCCCCAGGGCTCAGTCCTGCCCAGGCTGACAGGGTGGGCTGGGTCCCAGAATCTGGCTGGCCATCCAGTTGGTCAGAGAGAGTCACCTACAGGGTGCCGGGCACTGGCCAAGGAGGCCAGGGGCAGCCCCTGCCCTCCAGGAGCTTACAGTTTAGTGGGGGAGGCGATGTAAGCCATGAAATCCCCCAGAAGGTGTCAAACTGGGGTCTGCCTCACCCCAGTCTGGGGCTGGGTCCCCCCCGGCTGCCCTGCCTCTGGGAGGGAAGGGTCAGAGCGGTGGGGGAGGGGGCGCCCCCCTCCCCCCCCCAGCAGGCTCAGATCTTCAGTCAGAGCACCCCCCTGCCTCCCAGGCTCTGCCCCTTCTGCCGCTTTTGCTTTTGAACACCCGCTTTTCCTCTGGTGTCTACCATCAAAACACGCTCCGGGAGGCTTTGTGGGCCCAGGGAATCTGCCTGAAATGGGCCTCCCCTCCCCCTCCCCTGGTCCCCCAACCCCCTCCCATCTCTCCTCCTCTCCCTCCCTCCTCTATCCCCCTCCCCTCCCTCCATCCCCCTCCCCTCCCTCCTCCATCCCCCTCTCTTCTCTCCTCCATCCCCCTCCCCTCTCTCCTCCATCCCCCTCCCTTCTCTCCTCCATCCCCCTCCCCTCCCTCCTCCATCCCCTCCTCCCCTCCTCCATCCCCCTCCCCTTCCTCTCCTCCAATCCTCCCTAATTGCTTCCCAGCTCTAGCAGTGTTTATCTCGTTCAGCCCAGGGGCCCTGAGCCTGCAAGAGAGCGCAGAACGAATCCCCCGCCCCCATTCTTCTTGCTCGCGGGGGTCCAGCCGGGCGGGGGGCTGGGCTCCCAGCTCCGGGGGGGGGGGGGCGCCTGGGGAAGGCCATCAGGCTTGGGGAGGGAACCGGAGAGTAATTGGAGATCCCCAGGGGACTGAGGGAGGAGAAAGGGGCAACGTGCCGTTAAATGCTCCCAGGGGAGCCAGGCGGGTGACCCCGAACCTGGCAGACGCCCAGGGCGGCCTCGGACCGGCGTGGGTGTTAGTCACAAGTGAGGGAAAGGCAGGCGTCTTGGGTGGGCTTCCCCTGAGACTCTCAGGACTTGGCCCATAGATTTAGAGCTAACTAGGACCTGAGAGCCCATCTAGCCCAACCCACCCATTTTGCAGATCAGGAAACTGAGGCCCAGTGGTAAAGGTGTGAGGCAGGATTTGAATTCAGATCTTCTGAATGAAGGCCCAGCTTGGTGGGAGCTCAGCCAGGATCCTGTGCAGAGAAGGTGCACATCCTTCTTTGGCTGGGGATGGAGAGATGGGGAGGGGTAGGGGTGGGGGGAAGTGGGGAGGGGGAGGGGAGGGGTCTCTGGAAAGATCCTTGATTCATCACTGTGTCTGAGTGAAAGGAATCTTGGGACAACGCCCAACCGTGCCATTTTATAGAGCGGGGGAACTGAGGCCGAGAGAGGAGCTCACACTCTGTGTCAGCCAGGGCTTATAATCAGCATCTATTAGGTGCTTGCTGTATACCCTGAGACTCAGCCTTATAGCTGGGTGACCCTGTGAGGGGCCTTTCCCTCTCTGGGCCATGGCAGCCAATCAGGCATTGAAGCTCCTCCCAGGAGAGTGTGTGGGGCGAACAAAGTTGGGGCGAATTCCCCAAGACCTGCGATTAAGGCAAGCGGCAGCTAGCCGGGCGGGCCAGGGGGACCCCGAGACAGTCAGGATCATGGGGCATGAGACTGGAACGCAGGCCCTGACAGATGGGGGGGGGGGGAGTCAGCTGGAGAAGCCTGTGTCCACATGTGTGCAAGCCGGGTGCAACACCCTGTGGGTGAGCCTGCAGGAAGGGGGACTGGGGGACATTCATCATTAGTCCTAGCTGATGGGGCTGAGGGAGCCCCCTCCTCCTCCCCCTCTCTTCTTCCTCCCCCTCTCTTCTTCCTCCTCCCTCTCCCCCTCTTTTCCCTTCCCCCTCCCCTCCTCTCTATCCTCCCTCTTCTCCCCCTCCTCTTTTCCTTCTGTCCCTCTTCCCCTTCTCCTCCCTCTTCCCCTTCTTCTCCCTCCCCTCCTCTCCTTTTTCCTCCTCCCTTCCTTCCTCTTCCTCCTTCCCCTTCCCCTTCTCTCTCTGCTCCTTTCTATCCTCCCTCCTCTTTTCCTCCTTCTGCCCCTCCTCTAGCCTCCCCTTCCCCCTCTTCCTCCTCCTCCTTCCCCGTTCCTCTTCCCCCTCCTTTCGCTCTCCTCCCCCTCTCCCTCCTCCTTCCCCTCCCTTCTCCCCCTTCCCTTTTCCCCCCTCCTTTCCCTCTCCTTCCCTCCCTCCTTCCCCCCTCCCTTTTCTCCCCTCCCTGTCCCTCCTTTCCCTCTCCCTCTCCCCCTCCTTTTCCCTCCCCTTCTCCCCTCCCTCCCTGTCTTAAGGTCTCCCCCGCCTGCCCTCCAAGCCCGGGGTGGCCCGGGACCTGCCAGCGCGTGGGCATGGTGGCCCGCAGCATCTCCGGAGTGGCTCAGCCTCCTCCTCCCTTCTATTCCCCTCCCTGGTTCAGCCCCTCCCTGTGCCCCCCTCCCTCTCCATTCTTCCATCTCCTGCTTCCCCTCCCCCTCCCTCCTTCCTCTGCTTCCCTCCCATCCCCCACCTAATTACGGCTCCTTCTCGAAGCCCCAGAAGCGGAATTCTGCCCGGCCCGGAGCTCCCCGGGGAGGGGGGGCGGGGTGTCCGGGCACCCCTCCCCCCCTCGGAGCAGCCCCCCACCTCTGCCCCCAGTTCTTCAAAGAGGAAGCTGGAGGAGAGCGGGTTTGATCCGCCAGTATTTTAAGCATTCTCTCCCATCTCTTATTAATTACACCCTGGGGAGCCTGCAACAGGCCCCCCGCTCCCCCTCCCTCCTCCTTTGCCTCCTCCCGCTCCCCTCCCCCTCCTGACAGGCAGCGGCTCCCCAGCGTCCCGCCTGCGTCCTTGAAAGGGGCTCCCTCCGCCAGCCTCAGCTTCCCCACCGGGCCAAGGAGAGCCCTGAAGTCCGCCGCCTCGCAGCCCCTTGCGCTGGGAGGATCCCTCCGGGGAGCACGGACCCCTCCGAGGCGCGGAGGCTGCTGGGGAGAGGGCCGGGTCCCCCACCCCCCAATGTGACCCCAGCTTCAGCTTCCTCAGGCTGCTGAAGCGTCCGCAGCGGCATTGGGGGGCCGGAGGGGGACCCCCGCGCCCTCCTCTGTTTCCTCCTCAGGGAAATGGGGCTTGTGGGCCAGTCAGGAGGGGGAGTGTGGGGAAGGGCACGGCCCAGCCCCTGTGAGCATCAGGTGAAGAAGGAAACTGCTCTGGATTCAAATCCGGCCTCAGACATTTGCCCCGGCCCACTGTGCCCCCAGATGAGAGGGGGACTGGGGGACTCTGGGAAGGTGCCCCGGCCCACTGTGCCCCCAGATGAGAGGGGCGCTGGGGGGCTGGGAGGAGCCGTGGATGGGGAGCCCAGGCCATGGGGTAGTAGCGCTGAAGCTGGCGTCCCGGGACCCGGATTCCAAGGCTAGCTCAGTGTCTGCTCCGGCCGTTTCCCTCTGTATCTTGGGGTCCTAGGAGCTGACCTCCGAGATCACTTTTCTCTAGATCTGGGTGCTCTCAGGGGTCCCCCATCGGCCATGCTTGGTCTCCCCTTCCAGGGTGATTTTGCCCCAGTGCTCCTGTCATTTGGGCAGGGGCTGGGGGACAGGGCAGGGGAGGGCCGCCCAAGAGGCTCTGGGCAAGGGGGAGCCCGTCTAGGGGGCCTTGCCAGGCCTTGAAGCCTGTCTGACAGCGACTTGGGGGGCCGGCACTGTGGGATCCGGCAGCCAGCCTCATTCTGCTCCCCCGCAGCTGGCGGGCAGGAGCACAGTGGCTAGTACCAGGGCAGGGGTGGGCAGGAGCACGGTGGCCCATGCCAGGGCAGGGGCGGGCAGCGCCCACAGGAGACTGAGGCATCTGAGCTGGTGGGACGTTGCCAGGGGGAGAACTGCTGGGACTCCCCGAGCCGGGCAGCTGGGCTCTACCCATGCACATGTGTGCCCTCGCGCGCACACACACCAGGAGGAGGGGAGGGTAGCTGATTTCCCCGCACACATGTGTGCACATGCACAAACACGCCTTCTGCATGCACACACATGTAACTTTTACATATATACTCTATGCACACTCACACACGCACCCCCATCCCCCTCAATCTGGGTTTCCTGTCCGTCGTCCCCCCCCCCCCCGCCCCCCTTGGTCCTGAAGCCGCCATCCTGGGCTGAGACTCCCAGGGTCCCGGTTCCAAGTCCTCCTTGAGTCCGGTGGCCGGAACCCTGCACGAAGTGGGGAGCCCCAGGCCTTAGATTCAGAGCTGGGAGGGACCTCTGAGGGCATGTCACTCACCCTCCCATGAACGGGGAAACTGAGGCACAAAGCGCTTTCTTGGCTCTAGCAAGTGCTTAGGAAGAGACAAGTTTTTCGTAAGCGCCTACTGTTTGCCTGTGCCCGGCTTGGGGGATGGGCATGTAATCCTCCAGCCAATCAGCAGAGGCTGTTGAGGTGGAGCCTTTGGGGGGGGCGGGGGCAGGAACCTTGCCCAGAGGGTTCAGCGGACGTGTCTGAAGCTGCCTGGGAGCCGGAGGGCCGGGGCTCTGTCCTCCTGGCCGGTGCTGAGGCTGGGAGCGTCTGCAGTCACCAGGGGGCACGCCGCCCTGGGCGTGAGGGTCAAGGGTGGTACGTGGGGACGCACTTGGGCGGGGGATCAAGTGGTCCATGAATGGTTCTGATGATGCTCGGGGCAGCTGGGTGGGGCCATGGAGAGCCCCGGCCCTGGGGCAGGAGGCCCCGGGCTCACTTGATGCTTAAGGGTACTGGCTGTGTGACCCTGGGCCAGTCACTTACCTCCTCTGACCTAAAGAAATAAACTGCTGAGCCGGGGGGTCCTTCCCAAGGGGAGCCCTGCCTTTGGGCAGAGGCAGGTCAGGGATCACAGCAAAGGGCGGGGAGGGGACAGGTGCTGGCTCAGCCCAGGACCTCTCCTGAGCCTCTGCAGGAGGTCCCGGCCGCTCCTCCCCTCCCCCACAGCCGCCATCTCCCAATGTCCTTCAGGGCAGGGGGGCCGGGTCTGGCTCTTGGAAATCGGTAGGCAGCCAGCTCAGCGCTGGCTCTTCTCCCCATTTCCCCTCGTCTCTGGCCGGTCCGAGCCGCTTAGCTTGGGCCCCGGGGCCCCGGGAGAGGAGGGCCACTGAAACTTGCCTCCCAGTCCCCTCACTGAGCCTTCACTTGCCCCTCTGTAAAATGGGCTCGGCCAACTGACCCACCCTGCCTCAGTACCCTCCGCTGTGATATAGATACCCCACCGTACTCCTAGTACCTGTGAGATCAAATGAGACAATTAGTCAGGTGCTCAGCATGGGGCCTGGCACATAGTAGGTGTTTTACAAGCGCCTCCTTCCTGCCCCTTGTGGAATAGTAGCTGGGAACTCAGGTGGAGCAGCCTGACCCCTCATCCCTGCCCACCCTTTTCCCTCTTGTCCCCTTGCCTCTTTGTTTTTGGGGCCTGGCACACAGTGGGTGCTTTACAAACGCCTCCTCTCCGCCCCCCTGCGCAGTAGTTGCTGGGACCTCCTCTGGTGGAGCAGCCTCTCCCCTGGGCCCTGTTCCCTCCCCCCTCCCCCTCCCCTCTCCCCTGGGCCCCTCCCCTCTCCCCTCCAGTCTCCCTCCCGACCCCTCTCGCAGTCTTCAGTCTTCCACACTGTCTGGTAATTAAAACCCTCGAAGGGGGGTTTTATTGAGTTAGCATTACTGATTTTGTCGGGCTGGGAGCAGCAGAGAATGATCTGTCCTTGGGGAGCGGGGCTGCCGTGCGTGGGTGGAGGTGGGCCCAGATTGGCAGGTGCCTGCCTGCTGGGGGGGGCAGGGCAGCCCCCTCCCCTCTGCCCTCCCCACCCCAGCCCTGCACCCCAGGGACCGGCTTAATGGGGGGAGGGGGGAAATCCGCTTCTAAACAGCCGCCTTCCATTGGACAATTTTTATGAGGCCAAGGGTTTGTGGGAACGCTCCTTTCCCATAATTATCCAGGATGTGTGAGTGGAAGAGTTGTGTGATTTTACTTTCATGGGTAGGTTTGGGAGGGGGGGGGGGAGAAATCAGCTCTAATGGATGGCCTTGTGAGGCGGGGACTTCCTGATCACTGGGGGTATTCAAGCAGAACGTCAGACTGGGAGGGAGCTTAGAACAGGGGATGTCAGAGCTGGGAGGGAGCTTAGAACAGGGGATATCAGAGCTGGGAGGGAGCTTAGAACAGGGGATGTCAGAGCTGGGAGGGAGCTTAGAACAGGGGGTGGCAGAGCTGGGAGGGAGCTTAGAACAGAGAATGTCAGCTGGGAGGGAGCTTAGAACAGGGGGTGTCAGAGCTGGGAGGGAGCTTAGAACA
>JAJPUD010018954.1:0-27535 GCA_023553655.1 Myrmecobius fasciatus | reverse complement strand
AATTGTTGTTTCATGGCATCATTAAGCTTCTATTTGGTCCATTATAATGTCCAAGGAGTTTTTTGGTAGGGCAAGGTTTTGTATTTCATGTGTCATGCTATTTATTACCTTTCCATTTCTTACTTTCATTTGTTTCCAGTTTGTTGCTCTACTACTCTATTTTCATTTTTTTAAACTCTTTTCAAAAGTTGTGCTTCATCTCTTCCTGGGATTTGAATTTATTCTCAAACAGTATTTTCTCTCAGGTTTTTCCTGTAGATATTTTGTAGTTATTCTTTTCTTCTGGATTTGTGTTTTGAACATATGGGACAGTGATAGTTTTTTTATGGAGGACTTCTGTTTTTGTTTGGTCATTCTTCCATTTGACTTTCTAACTTCAAATTTGGTGTTAAAGTGAAACTTAAGTGTTAAGACTATAACAATTCTTGAAGGAGGGTCTGATCTGGTCTTGCTGCTGTTTTTTTAGGGTATTGAGTTTTCTTAGGGACATCTCATACTAGGGTTCCAGAAGTTATCAATGCTTCTGCAGGGGTCTGAATTAGGAAAATATCTGAGCTTTGTAAGTTGCTAATGTGGACTTGGGTCTGAGAAGTAGTCAACTATTGCTGGATTCTGCCACTGTTAGCTACTTGGAAAGCTTTGTTGGTTCAGTCATAGAACAAAAAATTCCTTTCATCTGTGATACTTGCCTTTGTTTTTCATCTGAAGGCTACTGACTGAACTAGAATGTGCAACTGAGACTTTACTTTTGTTTCCATTGTCTGAGCCACAAGGCTTCTGTTTGCTTTTGAACTTCTTCTTCTCTGGTGCACAATTAAGGACCCATAATTATTCTATAGGACAACTAGGTGGAGAGGCATAAAAAGTATCCGGGCTGGAGTCAGGAAGATTTATTTTCCTGAGTTCAAACCTGATTTCAGACACTTAGTAGCTATGTGACCCTGGACAAGTCACTTAATTTTGCCTTAATGTATTCATCTGTATAATAAGCTGACAGATCTTGTGTGATTCTAATTACAGTTCCTCAGTATTTGAATTGTTTCATTCTAACTGCTTGCAACATCTTTTCCTTGGTGCGATAGTCCTGAAATTTAGCCATGATATTCCTTGGGGTTTTAATTTTGAAGTCTCTTTCAGGAGATAATTAGTGAATTCTTTTAATGGCAATTTTACCTTCTGATTCTAAAATATCAGGGCAGTTTTCTTTCATAATTTCCTGGAAAATAACATCTAGGTTCTTTTTTTCATCATGGCTTTCAGGGAGTCCAATAATCCTTAGATTGTCTCTCCTAAGGAAAGGGACCCACATGTGCAAGAATGTTTGTGGCAGCCCTTTTTGTAGTGGCTAGAAACTGGAAACTGAATAGATGCCCATCAATTGGAGAGTGGCTGAATAAATTATGTTATGGAATATTATTGTCCTGTAAGAAATGACCAGCAGGATGATTTCAGAGAGGCCTGGAGAGACTTTCATGAACTGATGCTGAGTGAGACGAGCAGAACCAGGAGATCAATATACACAGCAACAACAATATTATATGATGATCAATTCTGATGGACATGGCTCTCTTCAACAATGAAATGTCTCAAACCAGTTCCAATTGTTCAATGAAGAAAGCCATATACACCCAGAGAGAGGGACATGACATTTGGACCACAACATATCATTTCCATGATCTCTATCGATGTTTGCTTGCATTGGGTTTCCTTTCTCATATACTTTTTGTTCACGTAGATACAATTGTTCTTGCACAGAAAGATAAGTATGGAAATATGTATACATATATTCGACTTGTCAAGTATTTTAATATAATTAACATATAGTGGACTTCCTGCCTTCTAGAGGAGGGGAAGGGACTGGGGGAAAAATTTGTAATGGAAAGCTTTGTAAGGATCAATGTTGAGGAACTACCCATATATATATTATGCAAATAAAAAGCTTTAATAAAAAAAAGAAAATATATATAAAGATAAAAAAAAATAAAAAAAAAAAGATTGTCTCTCTTAGATCTGTTTTCCAAGTCAGTTGTTTTTCTGAGGAGATAATTCATATTTTCTTCTTTTTTTTTTGTTTGACTGATTCTTGAAGTCTTATTGAGTCATTTAACTTTCATTTGTTCACTTCTAATTTTTAAAATATTATTTTCTTTAGTTACCTTTTTTAGCTCCTTTTGCAACTGGCCAATTGAATTTTTTTTGTTCATTGCAGTCTTTTTCCATTTTACCAGTTTTGTTTTTCATTGAATTGTTGTCTTTTTCCATTTCACCAATTTTATTTTCCAGTGAGTTGGTGACTTTTTCCATTTCACCAATTTTGTTTTTCAGTAAATTGGTATCTTTTTCATATTTCTTTTGCAGGGCATTATATCCTTCTTTTACTGATCTCAATTTATTCCCCCATTTTTTCTCCTAACTAATCTTTATGCAGTCTTCCAGGAAAGCCTTGTGAAATGGGGACCAGCTCATGTCTCCCTTTGTGGTTTCCTCTGGCATGGCTTTCCCTTTAGGAACCTTAGGATCAGGGTCTGCCCTTCTTTCTCTCCATAAAAGTTGTCTATTGTGAGAGATCTCTTCTGTTTTTTAGAGCTTGAGGTCTGTTTAAAGCAGAGGACCAGCAGCTGCTTCAATTTGCCATGGGGCAGTTTGTCTGTTGACTTCCGGTGCTGGACTCTCCAGTGGTTTTCAATCTACCTTTTACAAAAGGCAGATCTGCCAAAGCACCTGCCCTCAAGCAGAGCAAAGTGGCCCAAGTGTCTCTCAGGGACTTCCTGGATGCCTATAATCCGCGAAGCTCCATCCCAGCCCCGGTCCCCTGCCCTGGGCGCGCTGCTGCCTGAGCAGGGCAAACCGCCCCGATCCCCTGCCCATCCGAAACAGATCTGCTCTGGAGCTCTTTCAAGCTAATTTTTGTTGGAAATGTGTTGTCCTCTGTTTGAGAGAGCTTTCAGTCCAGAATCAGTTCAGAGGCTTAATCTGCTGTTGGTTTGAGAGAAGATCAGAGGAGGACACAGAGGTCGTGTCTGCACTCAGTCATCTTAGTTACGCTCCCCTGTATAATAAGCTGAAGAAGGAAATGGCAAAGTACTCCAGTATCCTTGCCAGAAAAACTCGAAGTCTCGCTCATTAATGCAGCTGGTCTTCAGAAAGCAGACATTATCTGTTGCTAGTGAGACTTTTTCAATATGATGTAAGCTTGAGTTTACTGTTTTCTAGACCAGGCTTTTAGAACTGAGAGTCCCCTCTATGCCATGGAGAATCTTCAGAATTGGAATTTTGTTTTGTTTTTTCAGGGATCCAGATCTTTGATTTTATTGGTTTTCAAGAATGCTTAATGAAGATACTCTTTCAGTGCAGATCTAAGACTCTTTTGCAACTTTGTGTCAGAAAATTGTCTGGGTCACTGAACATTTAGTGACTTTCCCCAGAGACACTCTGTTAGTATGTATCAGAGGAAAGAACAGAACCCAATACTTTCTGACTCTGATATCAATCAGCCCTTTATCCATCTTGCCACATTATCAGGTTTACAAAATTACAAAATTAAACATATTTTACAGATGACTGAGTTTTAAGGTGTTAAAATGGCTTGCTTATGGTTACAGAGATAATGTGCATCCCTTTGATTTAAATCCAGGTTTCCTGACCTTGTGTTCAAAATTCTTTCTACTATCTTGCAATACCTTAATTATTTCTTTTGTGCCTTCCACCAAGTTTGGTGCTATGTACCATTCAAAACAAGTAAACAGTAATGATCCCTATCTTAGAGGAACTTTGGATGAAATAGTATTATTGTTAAGTTCATATATCTCCAATGAGGTATTTTACATTTTCTTCCATTTTTTCTTTTTTTTTTTTTTTTTGCTTTTTGCTGAGGCAATTGGGGTTAAGTGACTTGCCCAGGGTCACACAGCTAGGGAATACTAAGTGTCTGAGACCAGATTTGAACTCAGGTCCTCCTGACTAAAGGGCTGGTGCTCTATCCACTGCGCCACCTAGCTGCCCCCATTTTTTCATTCTTTGTAGTTTGCTTAACTGATCTTGATGTCTCATAGAGTCATTAGCTTCCATTTGCCTCATTCTAGTTTTTATTGTGTGGTTTTCTTCAGTTAGTTTTTGTATCTTTTTTCCATTTGATTAATTCTACTTTTGAAGGTATTGTTTTCTTCAGTGGATTTTTTTGGCTTTTGACCAGTTGTATTTTTTTTAAAATTGCTTTCCTTTTCCAAGCTGTTGACCCTCTCTTGCTTACCTCTCATTTCTTTTCTCATTTTTTTCTTCTACCTCTTTTATTTGCCTTTTAAAGTCTTTTACGAGCTTTCTCAGGAAGCCTGTTTGGGCTTGAGACCAATTCATATCAATCTTCGAAATTTCCTCTGTTGATATTTTGTCCCTGTCTGAGTTGATGTTTTGATCTTCCCTGTCACCATAGTAGTTTTCTGTGGTCAAGGTTCTTTTCTGTTTCTTGCTCATTTTCTTTCCTTTTGTTTTTGTATTTCCTCTTTTTAAAATTTTATGGTTGAGATCTGCTCCTGGAGTAAAGGGGATGCTGTCCCAAGCTTCCTGTGAAGCTCTGAGCCTTGGCTTTGAGCACAGGAGCTCCTTGTGTTTCATGTTTTGCTCCCAACAGGTGGTAACTTTACCAGTTGTTTCCAAAAAACAGCCTGATTTCCCAGAATTTGCCTTCTTAACTGGTACTGGAGGCTGCCCCACTGGCCTGCTCTTCTACTGAACCAGGTCCGAGGGTCTTAGTTGCTGACCTGTTATGTTCAAGACCCTCTCACTGACTTTTCTAGACTCTGTCTGAGCTGGGATGAACACTTCTTTAACCCCAGTGAGAATGACCTTTTTTGAAGTTCTTCCAATCTATCTTAAGGTGGAGAGTGGTTTTATTCAGTTAGACTCTATTCAGAGACTTATTTTCATATGGTTTTCAAGGGTAACTGGGAGAGCTCAAGCTGCAATCTGGCTTTACTCCATCATCTTGGCTCCATCCCTGGAAATTCTCTAAATTCTGACATCTCAAAGTGTTCTTATTGTTAATACTCACAATATGAATGGATTGATTGCTTTGTGTTTATGTAGGGTTTCTCTTATGGAGTAGTGTTATTCTTATTTTACAAATGAGGAAATTGAGGCACAGAAAAATAAAGTGACATGCATAATACCACAGTTTCACATATGTCTTTGCCCAGGAATCAAACACAATCAGTATCATAATAGCTGACGTTAACAGAGCAGTTTAAGGTTTGCAAAAACACTGTACACACATTATTTCATTTTAGTCATATACACTGATTATATGAGTTAGGATTGGCATAGTATAGAGTGCTGCATTTGAAGCCATGAAGACCTAAATTCACATACAACTTCAGACATTCTCTGGCTGTGTGACCCTGGGGAAATCATTTCACCTCTGACTGCCTCAGTCTCCTCAACAATAAAAATGGAGATAATAATAGCACTTATATACCACAGTTTTATAAAGATAAAATTAGACAATATTTATAAAGTGTTTTGTAGAATTTTAAATGCTATATAATGCTAACTATTGCTGTTGTTCTTAGATATTATATTTTTATCCTCATTTTGCAAATGAAGAAAATGAGAATCTTCTTAAATGACTTCCCTGTGGTTAGATATTAGAAACTGTTAGAGATGGGATTTAAACCCAAGTTTTCTTGATGTTGAGTTCATTGATGTCTTCACTAATATCATGCTGCTTCTCAAAGCATGCTGGTTCATATTTATATAGCACTTTATAAATAAAAAGTATTTTATGTTCTTAAGTTATTTCCTTTGATCCTTAGAACAACTAAGTCTTTTAGATAAGCAGAACAGTTATTTGAGAAAACTCATGAACAAACAACTTATACAAATGAATGAATGAACATTAAACTATTTACTTCTCTCCAGATTTTGTCCCAATCTTTATAAATGTGTTCATACATTTTTGCCTAGTTGAAATTTGTTGTTCAGTTGTTTTTTGTGACTGACTCTTTTTTACTTTTATTTGTGGTTTTCTTGGCAAAAATACTTGAATGGTTTGCCATTTTACAGATAAGAAAACTGAGGCAAACAGTTAAGTGACTTACCTAGGGTCAAACAACTAGTAAGTGTCTGAAACCAAATTTGAACTCAAGGAAAGTCTTCTGACTCCAAGCTCAACAGTTTGCACAGTATACCACCTAGTTGTCCTTCATTGTATGTATTCAAATATTGATACAGTGCACAGACTTGGAATTTTTTATATCTATATGTTTACACCAAGAAACTGGCATGTCAGAATAAACCAGTAAGCCAATTTCTTATTATCAACATGTATTATTGAGAGTGTACTCTGTGTCTGTGACCTCATTTTGCCTTCTGCAATTCTAGGGCATGGGTTGATTTCCATGACGTTGTGTCTCTCGCTATTATTATAAGATATCAATGTCTCTCTTTCTTAGAAGTGATAAAGAGGTCAAAAGCTTAGCTTCATCCATTAAGTTTTGAATCTCAGAAGTTCTAGATCTTGGTTGGAAAAGGAGAGAGCAGATTACTGATTTGTAACGATAAAGCCACTTTAGTTGTAAATATACCATTGAGAGTTTTTTGTTTGAAGGAATAAGAATGAATCTTCCCCTCTTGTTCTTGTTAAAGCATTGCAGAAGTGATTCTGTTGTTCAGTTGTTTGGGTTCCAGAGGGAGGTTTTTGACGCTGTAATCCTGACTGACAGTTAGGAGGTTAATGGTTTCCAAAAGAGTGGCCTGGAATGCCCCATTTCTCTCCACTAGAACAATGCTCCAGTGTGTCTAGGCTGCCTTATAGAAGCAATAAATCTGTTTTGTTTTGTTTTGTTTTGTTTTTTTCTCTCCCTCAATCCCTCCTCTTTCTCCCTCCCCCACCCTTGTCCCTAGGCCAGGACCCACTCCTGTTACTGAAAACCCTTCAAACCCTGTGGACAAAGAGAGAGCTGCCGAAGGTAAGTCCTTTTCTTGGAGCCTGCCCCCCTGCACAATGGAGCTCCTGGCTGTATGCAGAGCATGTCCAGCTCAGTGCAGGGCTGTCAGGACTGTGATTGTGTTTGGTTATATTACACAGAGGGAAAGCTCTGCCGATTGGCAGGCTGGAGGAGGAGGCAGGTCCGTCTGCTTCTCAGCAGACCTGGGGCACAAAGGAGAGAATTCCTAAATACTAAGGCAAAGGGGCTGAAAGCCTAAAATTTCAACTCATTTTTTTCTTCCTCAGCACAAAACCAGAGTGAACCAATTTGGGATCTATGAAGCATGTTGTAATTCTTTGTCCTTAAATAGCACCTTTGATAGAGGTCAAAGTACTTTACTCTCATTAACCTTCACAGCACTCTAGTGCAGTAGCTCAGGGACAAGGATGATTATCTTAATTTTCTTTAGAAACAGAGAAGTAACAGATGGATAGTGTCCATCTTCTCAAGGCCAGGGCCACTATTCCTCTCAATCCAGTCTCTACTTAGCTGTGTCTTGTAAATCAGTTTTGAAAAATAGACAAGCCACAATTAGTTTTTTTCAGCATTCTGGTTCCATGGCAGAAAGTGTTCCTTGTCTTGGTATGATGCCTGCTTTTAGAACCAGGCCTCAGGTTCTTTTTAAGCAACAATCCAACCTCCCATGTATGTAATTCAGTAACCTATATCAGAGAGAAGATGATAACAACAACAATAATAACAGCCAATATTCATGATTTGCAAAGCCCTTCGTAGCTCCTGGATTTTAAGTGGGGAAAGGCATACGTGGTTTTCTACATTTCTTCACCTCTATAAACTCCTCATCATCAAACTTGAATATAAGGACTAGGAATTAACCTCAAAGCCTGATTTCAAGTCCCTACTACATGCAGCTTACTCCATTTTCAATGTCTCCAGCTCTGCTCTTCCCCTGCCCCTTCTTTTGTCTTATTATTCTAGCACTTCTTCTACTGACCATGAGTACCATAGGCCTTTGTTTATGGTTCTTTATTCTTTGCACAGCATACTAGGACTTCAGATGTTATTCCTGAATATAGTGATCATTAGTCTAGAGCAGTGAACAAATTAGTCTAGAACAGCTGTCAAAGCTGGTCCAGCCTGAGATGCCACTTAGTGTTTTGTCAATTTCACCTAGAGCTCTTGGAAGATTTAGTTGCATCTTCAGGACTTATCCAAAAATTTGGGAAAAATTAAAAATATCATCTCAACAAGTACAAAATGATGCAGTTTGAATACCAACATTCTGAGGTGTTTGGGGATTAGGTTAACCATAATTAGGAGTATCATAAAAGGTTTCCTAAATCAATTAAGATATGAGATGTTTTTGAGTTAGTTTTGGGACCTTAAATTTGCAAAAGTTTGGGTACAGTGGGTTGACAGGGCCTATTAAGTTTTCAGTGAAGCTGAAGAGGCTGTGTATTTGAATTTGTACTAACTCTGATAAAAAATTAACTTCAAAATTCACTCCTTGAAAAGCCAACACTTAGGGGTTGCTAGGTGGCACAGTGGATAGAGCATCAGCCCTGAAGTCAGGAAGACCTGAGTTCACATTTGCTCTCAGACATTTAACACTTCCTAGCTGTGTGATCCTGGGCAAGTCACTTAACCCCAACTGCCTCAGGGGGGAAAAAAGTCAGTACCTTGAAGCTCCTTGATAAAGTTTGCTTGGAGGTCTCTGCGCCCTTCTCTTCCCCTCCCTTCTCCCATCCCCCAGTTCACTAGCCTACTGGTCTTTATTAAGTTTAGTGGTTAAAGATGTATGGATCAGGAGCTGTTTCTGTATCCATGAGTTACTAAAACCATCATCTAGTGTCCTGAGGAACATAGAGCAAACCTAAAATCACACACTTTGTTTTTTCATGATTTTGAGATAGAATTATTATCTTTTCTCCAGATAATAATGTATTTAAAAACAAGAGGTGAGGAAATGGAAGGAATGGAATAGTAATCAAGAGGCTTTGAGGAAAATAATGAAAAACATTCTTGTAAGAGTTCAGCACTCTAGAGAGACATAAATCACCTACCTGTAAACAAAATCTCGAGTTGCAGATTCTGTAAGCATATGCAAATCTGTCAAAATGCCATTATTTAGAAATGCATCCCTGTAGTGGAAAGAGAGCTGACCTGTAATGTCTGGGAGATCTAGTTCAGCTCTTATGTCCATGTCATTGACACCAGGCAATCCTCTAAGTGTAAGGTACTGTGGTCAAGCTGATCTTCATTGATAAAGCAAATTTCTCCATGAGAAATTCTTTGAGCCAGTGGTCTCCAAAGTAGAGTTGTGGAGTAACTAGAAGTGATAGACCCCTCTGGTTGTAGTGCATTCTCCCCAAGACAGCCATTCATGAGGCTCATCTCCAACACAACTGTAGATGCCTGTATTCCCTGACAATACTTTGTCCCTTCCTTCTGTGATGCAAACTCTTCCTTCTTCCCTTCTGAGACAAGAGTAGGTCTTTCAGGACAGTTAAAACTTAACTGCTGGAATGGCATGCAAATAGGAGTCATATAACTTTTGGGGAAAAATCATTCCTCTCCCCACCCAAAACTTACAAACCCTGACTCTGGTGTGCTTCCCCTTCAAAGATGACAAGGGAATAAGAGGCCTCTCCCCCCTTTTCATTTGTGATAGGTCAGAGTGAATTGCACAGTATGAGCAGGCATGGATAAGGTATAATGAGAAAGACATCGACACAGAGAGGAAAGAGAGAGACAAAGAGAGAGAAAAGAAAAAGAGAGACACACGGGGGAGGGGGGAGACAGAGACAGAGACAAAGACAAAGACAGAGAGAGGGAGGGAGAGAGACAGAGACAGAGAGAGAAGACAGACAGAGAGAGGGAGAAGGAGAGGGGGAGGGAAGGAGGGAGAGATTGAGAGATTGTATTTATTTATTAAGTACTGAGCACTTACCACGTGATAGGCACTGTGTTAAATGCCAGGAATACAAATACAATGTAATTACTAACCTCAAGGAGTCTGTATTGTAATAGGGAGAAAGAACATCAGAAATTGGGTTAGGGAGATACCAAAAGCAGTGGCATGGTATAGTATTGAAATGACCATGAAATGATTTTTATTTACCAGCAAGATGAAACAGAAGCCCACATGTCAGTCAGAAGACTTTGCAGAATGGAGTTCAGGGTTGGGAGAAAGAAGGGGAGGGAAGGGAAGTTCAAGTTAGAACAGGGAAGATATGAGAGAGAAACAAGGATGCTGGTTGTAATACAGGCAGCATGGCAAGGAAATGGCAATAGAAATATACGAAACAAATTCAATGATTTCTGCCAAACCCACCTTCTTCCACACTTCTGCTATTTTTGAGGGCACCAAACTTTTCTGGTCACCCAAGTGAAACATCTCTAAGTCATCTTCTACTCTGCATTCTCCCTTACTCCATATGTCCATTCATTTAGCCAATCTTGTTTGTCTGCTTCCCAATATATCTTATATTAATCCCTGCCTTTTCCTTTTGGATCATTGTCATAGTTTTCTACATGCTTTCCCTATCTCAAGTCTACTCTCTCCCCACTCCATCCTTTTTATACCTGCCAAAGTGATATTCCCTAAAACTAAAGTCCAATCATGTCATTGTCCTATTGCAGGGTTGGGGAACCTTTTTTTCTGCCAAAGGCTATCTGGATATTTATAACATCATTCATGGGCCTTACAAAATTAATCAACTTATAGAAGTCAATCAATAGAAGGCTGTTGTACCTAGCTTTCATTTCAACATCACCTGTGGTTGCCTTAGCAAATGATTTTGTGGGCCAAACATTTCCCACCCCTATCCTATATTTTAGTGATTCTTTGTCAACCTTAATATCAAATATTACTTCATCTTTATCTCATCCATTTTTAAATTCTATTTTTATATTGTTACATGATAATATAATGATTATGTATATGTGCCATAATGTTAGTTATTGTCATATTAGCATAATAATATATGTATGTAATTTATAAATAAGTAAATATAGACATTGAGATTTGTATTCACTTTTTTTCTTGTGGTGCCTAGTCAAAAATCTTTGGAGATTATTGTCCTATGTTAATGACATCCCAGAATCTCAGATTCTATTCCTTTTCATCTCACCATCCCCTTTCCTCTTCATTTCCCCTTAAAAAAATAAAAGAAAATATAGATTTATAACTTGTGCTGAATTGTGTAGAAATATAATTCCTAGTGAAAATAGTCAAAAAAAGATCTTAGAGTGACTAAACAGTTGTTATGATACTTTATGCACTGATATTGATTGAGCTATAAATTGATACTAAGCATATTTATTTAATGTTCAATGTTAAGTTTTAATACAACTTAAAAAAATAAATCTCATTCTTGAACATGGGAACTTGAGACAACATTTCTTCCTAATACAGTGTACAGAAAGTTTCCTGATTTTTAGTCTCTTCATAAAGGTCCTTGTCCTTTTGTCATTACATTCTTCTAGTTTCTGTGGCATGATGTTTTGGATGCAAATCTTATAATAATGAGTAAGAGGGTTTTCAGGTATTAGTACACTATAATGACTTTGAGTTGTGGGAAGATTTATTAATATGAAGTAGAAGCAGAATGATTTCTTTATCATATGTTTTTTTTTGTTTTTTTTTGTTTTTATTTGCAAAACATATGTATGGGTAATTCTTCAACATTAACCCTTACAAAGCTTTCTGTCACAAATTTTTCCCGCCTACTCCCCACCCCTCCCCTAGATGGCAGGATATCCACTACATGTTAATTATATTAAAATACTTAACAAATCGAATATATGTATAAATATTTCCACATTCTTTATCATATGTTAACTGCCCAACCCTGAACCCATAGTCATGAAATTACCTTTGTTTCATTGACCATGAAGAAAGGCCTACTTTGGCTCCAAGGAATGAGAACCAGAGTATAAGAGATCAAAGAACCCTCCCTATAGGACTAATCTCTGGGCTTTCTAAGTATTATAAGGAAGAATGTGTAATCATATTTTAGATTTTAATCCAAATAAAAGATTAAATTGAGAGATGTCTTAAAAACTAATAAAGTTAAAAGTCTTTAGAAATTTGCATAAGAAAAAGGCAAATATTGTTTATGCCAAAGGTGTGACTATAAAGTGAAGTAAAAATATACCCAAATGTATACTTCTAAATGACATTGTTGCTTTGTTTAAACAAATATTGACTAGATTTCTGCTAGATATCTTGTGTGTGGAGGGTTGTGATGCAAAAATAAAATAAGACACAAACTCTTCCCTTAAGGGCTTTATCATTTGGCAGGAAAAATAAGTTTAAAAATGGTATAATACAACATTGAAAGAATTACTTGCCTTTGTTTTGTATACCCAGCACTTAGCACAATATCTGCCACATAGTAAACTCTTAATAAATGTTAGCTGACTAAGACTGCCATGAGAATGGTGCTGTGAGGGCATAGAATATGCCTTTTTGAGTATGAAATAGTTATCTGGGAAGGCTGTACTTATTCAAGTGATACTAATGCTTAGTAAAGTTTAGAACATAATGGATATTTTCTAAATATTTGTTAAATAAATGAATGAATCAAATCGTTTGAAATTTTTTTTAGAGCTAATTTGCAAACCACCCTAAAATGTCTTATAACTATATAGTACAGCTTGTTTTCAGTTACAATTAATATCCAGTTTGATTACTTTCATTTTCATCAGATTTGGCTCAGAATGACTTACAACTTTTTCTAGAAATCAGATATGTTAAAAAATATGAAGTATATTCAAAAGAATATGTTGTAGGCAACGACTTCATGATACTCACATTGTCACAATTAGTATGTTACACACTATCTTTATTTTTCTTCCCTGCTATAGGCTTGCCCCAGGAATACTGGAGATGAATGTTTGGGATACTGTTAGCATTAATTAATGTCTGTCCAAGAGGACCATGTTTACAGATCCTTAACATGCCTGTTAAATATCAGACATATTACTTTATAGGTATTCTTTAAACAAGATCTTATCCAGTACTATATAGAAATTTTCTTACTTTTCATAATGTATTTCTTGGAGAATTGAAATGGATGGTTCAGACTCATGAAGTAGGAATGGAGCCTCTTGACTGAAGAAGCACTGGGTCTGAGAAAATAAGGTTTTACTTCTCAGTCATGCTGTGACAGTAGGAAAATGATTTTCTTTGTGAGGACAATTTAGACCACTGAAGCAAAAATAAAATAAATAAATAAATAAAAATAAAAAGTAAACAATTCTGTGATTGCAGAATGGAGGGTTACAGCAATTAGATTATTCTGGGGAAGATCTTAGTCTTGGACTACATCTCCAAATCATTCTCCTAGTACTGTGTTTTATGTAGAGCTCAAGGCTTTCTGAGTGAAAGAGAATGGGAGGCCCCAGGAAAGAGCCAAAACTTAAAAGGATCTTTCTGACTAGTTGACTCAGTTTCAGGAGCTTGCCCAGCCAGTTTCTCTTAGGCTTATTACTTGAATGCACTTCACTTCAAGTTCTCTGCATAACGTTTCTTTTTTACCATAGTTCTCATCTAAAGATAATGAATATTGGAAAATGTGTTATGTTAAAATCCAGATCCCAAGATGCTGCTGTAGATGAATTAGAAGTCCTAGGCAATCCCTCTACAGATTTCTGTGATTAGTGACTTTGGAGGAAAAAGATTATTGATGTATGAATTGATAATAACTACCATTACTCATTGCTGCTGCCAAGCCATGCTTTTTTTCCTTTTCAAAATCAGTCATAGAGCCCTTGCAGTCAATATGAGTTGTTTATTGAAGAAATAATTTTTTTTAAAAGCAGACAATGAGAATGTGACTCACAGGACCATAATTTTTTAATGTAAGCCATGCGCTGAGCAGCTGCTGCCAAAGGAGACATGGACAAAAATAAGAGATGCCTCCCTAGCATGGTTCCCCTTTCATTGTTCAAAAGCTAAAATGTAGCTGTATTAGTTTCATGGCATTGCCATTTGAAATCTGAATTACTTTGAAGAAATCAAGAGAGATGTTGGTTCTTAGGAACTTTGGAAAATGTCACAAAACTTCCTGTATCTTACTCTGATTTGAGAAAGGTTTATGTGCTAATAAGCTTAGAAAACTATGGTTTATTGTTGTTTCAGTTGTGTTCAACTTTTTGTGGCCTCATTTGAGATTTTCTTGGCAAAAATACTGGAGTGCTTTGCCATTTCTTTCTTCGGATCATTTTACAGGTGGAAAAACTGAATCATAGAGGGTAAAATTACTTGTCCAGGGTCACTTAGCTAGTATGTGTCTGAGGCCAGATTTGAGCTTAGGAAAAGAAGTCTGCCTGATTCCAGACTGGGCGCTATATCCACCATGCCTTCTAGCTGCCAAATAAGAAGCTCTTTACATATTCCCTTTTCTCATGACACTAAGATGTGTATGAAGTTTAGGTATGGAGATGGGGGCAGTGATTTTCTGAAAGTTCTTACAGGCCTAGTGGTCAAAAGGAAGGATTCCTGAAGTTCCTGAATCAGTATATTTTGGTATAGAAATTACTGAGCTTTTTAGAAAGGATCCCTAAACTAGAAGGGATGAGGAAAAAAAGCCCTCTTATTTTACATATTAGTAAAACTCTAAAAGTCAGGAAATAGATTTAGAACTGATATTTTGGCATTTTTCTAAATAGAACATCAAATTGCAAACCTGTAGAAAAGATACAGAAAATAATTATTCATGTTTTAAGCTATAATTTCTTCTTTTCTTCCATTTTGTTCTTGGTTAACTTAAAATGGTGCTCTACCATTGGGAATTTGACAAACGGTAAATTAAGAAAATTGGTTAAAGGCAGAAAAGAAGCATCTTCTGGAGTTTATAATTTAACTAGGAGAAAGGTAGTGGCTATTGATAGGGACTTCTCTCATCCTTTCATCCCCCAATCTATTCACTATGAGATGAAGGGCACTGTAATGGGTATTAAAGCATGCCATGCCAGCTCTTCTAAACTCCTTGGAAACACCCACCAATGTAAACATTTTAAAATAATTGCCATAGGGTCACATATATTAGATTGGGAGAATCTGCCATATAAATATTCCAGTCTTCTCTGGGTACTTTAATACCAAACTCCCAAAGTTTTAAATTTGGAATTTTCCTTCATTGAGAGCTTTACAATGTTTTCTCTTATTCTGATGTTGTCATTGTTGTTTTAAATCCCTTATCCTGTTAACAATTTGAAATGGAAAGCTGTGCATTTAAAAAAAAAAATCACACTGTTGCTTGAGGCTGCAGAAGTCATTTCTTGCATTTTTCATTTTGATGGAAAAAACTTGGATTTACAAGATGTGGTCTTTAAGCTCAGTTTTGCTGTGCTATTTTGCTCTTCTTGATTCCCTCTCCCACTCCCACCCCCCAATTGTGGCTCTTAGGTGTTATGCTGATTATTTTTGGCAGCAGCAATTATATGATAAGTCTGGGTCTGGGAAGAGTTAAAGAGAAAGTGAGCTTTATTTATGTTCCTTGCTCAGCACAGGTATGTTGGGGCTGCAGATAAAGCAGCTTGTAAACCTGTCTGCTTTCACCATCACCACCTTCCAGATAAAAAAAAAACAAGCCCCTTTGTCTGCCCTGCAGAACAACCTCTCTGTCTTTATGGGATAATTAGTGTGGACAATTGCTGTTTTCCTTGTTGGGCTTAGGGTGCAGTGGACCAGAAAGGAATCTTTAGTGGTATGAAAAGTCAGTGGGGGCGAGGATGGTGGCTGAATAGCAACAGTTACCTCTCTGAATAGATTAAATTAAAAAAAAAATCTCTTTGTGTTGAGAGTGGGGGAGGGGAGTCGCAGGAACCTTTGAATGCCTGACAATGTGGTTTTTGTGTCTCTACAGCTCCGGGAAGTAGCCAGGCAAGGATTCGCTACCCTAGAAGACCCACTTGCAGGCCTTCTGGACATGCTGGAGAGTTATAAAGGCTGGAAAGGAAAAGGACATTCATTGGAGTATTACATCACCAATGAATTAGTTCACTGGCTGAAGGAGCACCCTAGGGAGCCACAGGTTAGGGCCAAGAAGCCCAAACTGTCAATAAAGATGTTCCTGTTTGTAAAACCCATATCTTTCCTGGATCCTGCAATTCTTGCTGTGTGGCTTCTTATACTGGTTATGATCCTGTAGACTGTGAGCTCTTCCTCATTGGCTCTAAGGAGGCTGTTTAGTGCTTTCAAACTGAATCTAGTGATAAGTCTCTCTGTGATCCAAAGACATTAATGTAGCATTGAGGTATAACAAAATTGTAATTTATCATGAAGCATCTTATCAAGCCTCTGGTTATTGAACCCTTAGCCATTTCTGTCCAGATTTTATTCTCTTGAAATATGATGTTCTGTGCTCAAGTTTGTCTTTCAGTTCTTTTGGCTTTTGAGAGCTCTGACATTCACTCTGTGATCTTGAATAAATTCTTTACATCTTTGGGCCTCATTTGTCCTATCTATAAAAACTCAGGTTTAGATTAAATGATCTCTGAGCACCTATCTAGTTCCTAAAATTCTGTGATTTAATTTACCAGAAATTGTGCCTCTATTTCCCATGCTTTGTGTTGGGCTCCTCTAGAGGGACTATCTGGTGGAAGTGGTGATACTTGCAGCACTTTGGTAAAGCCCATGAACCTATTCTTTGAACATTATATTTAAATGCATAAAAATTTAAATGCATAAAATAAACTAGATAGAGTTACAAAGGAATCCAATTTATATTGAATTATACTTATCAAATTATTTTTTAGTTTCTATCCCCCAAGTTAAGGATTCCTGGCCTAGAAGTAGGGTTTTATAAGTGCAGTACATGCTATTAAGTTGAAATTATGTGTATCTGATTTCCCTAGTCTGGCTTGAAGCTGAAGAAGTTGCAAGCTCGAGCATTTGGGGTTCTTGCCGAGAGTCAGAGTAATCTCCTTGAGCCCCTCATCAACATTTATCAGCTGCAGAAAGCCGACCGGAACACTTTGCTCGGAAATGTCAATCATCTTTACCATAAGGGAAAGTACAAAGAAGTAAGTATGACTTTTTAATGTGGTTTTCAGATCTAGGACTGTAGCTCTGAATGAAATAAATCCATCTAACATTTTGTCCCCCAGGGATAAATTCTCTTTCCTAATGGCAGTAACATACTGTAGCCACAGCATAGTTACTACTTCCTTTGCCTCAAAGTCTGTATTTTTTCATTAGAGGAGGAAAGAAATTGTTATAAGAGAATGAGAAATGAAAGTGAATTCCCTTTCCAATTGGAACTAAATCTTTTTTCCAGTTACAAAAGAGTTTAGAAAGTCAGCCACAGGAAAAATTGACCTACTCTGCCCTGAACTGATTTATGGGCTTAGGAATCTCATCAAGGTAAAATGATTATAATAACTGACACATAGTGTTTTAAAAGTTGTGGAGTATATTACATAGATTCTTTCATTTGATCCTCACAATAACTAGATGATAGAGGTACTACCAACATTGTCCCCATTTTACAGACAAGAAAAACTGAGGCTCAGAGAGCTAAAATGACAGCTGATAAGTGCCAGATGTGAGATTCAAACCCAGGTTTTTCTGAATCCAAATCCAACATTATATTATCCCATGACATGTTAAGGTTTCAGATTTTTTAGGAGGAAAAAAAAAGAATCTTATTAAACATTCAGAAATTCTTATTTTTAAAAGAAACTATTACTTTCTTAGTTCTGATATTTCTGATAGAACTTCATTTCTGAACATTAAGGTAATAATGAATCCTTTGACCTCTACTAAAGTTTTCCTCCAAGCATGGAGGTGATCCCGGATTTTAATGAGCTATGCCAGTGGAGCACAAACTCTAGAAGATCCTACCACTCAGAAAAGACTTCAAGTACTGTTCTGGTAATGGACTGTGTCATCCATGGATAAGTCTAGTTAAACTTCAGGAGTCTCATCACTAGAGAATTTAATGTCCAAGTGATAAATATTTTTAACCACAACTCATGAAACCATCTACTAAGATATCCATCAATGTGGGTAGAACATCACACAAATAAAATAGATCTTCAGCATCTAAATGGCTCTATATGCTGCCCAGAATTGGTAAACTTACCATTAGGGGACCATCTAGCCCAGTATACATATTTTTGGGGCCACTATACTATAAGGATAAAAATGACCAGAAGCTGACATGCCTCTAGTGGTTGCCTATCCTGGCTCCTTGCTATCCAGTAGTCTTTGGCAGTTAAAGCACTCTTTAAAAGTTGCTGCTCCTCTAAGGAGAACTAAGGAGGACTGCAGAAATCCAAAGCTTCTTGTTTTAACAGCACCTCAACTTTTCCTGTTGCTTAGATCTGCTCATAAGATATGTTCTTAGAAGCCTCTGAAGCTTCTCTAAGGTACAAGGTCTGAGATGGGTAGAAGGGGTTATTGATGGCCAGTTTGTTCTCCTTGAAGCAGATGCTGTGCCTGTGAACTATTCATGGGAACATATTGTTCAATCACTTCTGTGTTACAGCATCTCCAGGGCTTATTGTGGATCCCTGGACTGGGACTTGAGATTAGACCGGTGATTTTATTGGTAGAGAAACCCTCTCTACCAATACAGGCCTACCACACCTTCTTTGTACCTGGATGTCCAAAGCCATGAAAACTTAAGTGACTTTTCAGAGTCACATAGTATGTGTGTGTAGGACATGGGGCTTGAGGTCAGGGGTCCCTGACTCTAAAGCTGGAGCCACAGAGCTTCTTACTATTCTGTGATAGTTGCTTTTCTGGGATTCATCACTATACTAAAAAGATCTCTTATGATGGACACTTACTCCTAGGTTGGAGGAAGCATGCTGTCAAAGAAAGAACAGTATGTTTAGGATTCAAGGCCCAAACCTGCCACTTACTAATCACTGAAAACTACCTAAGTCCTACTTTCTTCTATAAAATGGGGATAAAAATACACATGCCACCTTACTTCACAGGGTTGTTGTGGAGGTCAAATGAGATGTATGTGGAAGCATTTTATACATTGTAAAATGTATGCATGCAACATTATATCATACAGAATCATACAATTGCACAGTTAGAAAGAAACGCCTAACTAACACAATCTCCCCTACAGGATTCATAGTAGGGTCATTCAGTTCATTCACAAATATTGCTAATGACCTGGACTTCACTCACAAAGCCATCTATTCCATTGTTGGATGGCTCCAGTTGTTAGACAGTTCTTTCTTATGTGGAGCCAGAAGTCTCCTTTCTTGTAAATTATTTCCATTGATCCTAGTTTTGTCTTCTGGAGCAGCATATCTTTCGTGTAGATGTATGATTAAAACTTTTATGTTCTCCCTAAGTTTCTTTTGCTCTGGACTTAATATTCCTAACTTCCTTATCTGATCTTCACCATCTGATCTTCACTTATCTGGCCCCTCATCACCTATGTGATTCTTCTCTTGATGTGTTAAGATTTGTCAATGTCCTACCTAAAATGTGGTCACCAAGACTAAACTATTTTCCAAATATGTTTTGACCAGAGTGGTGTGGTATTTATCTTTATATATGTGTCCTGCTTCTCCAACCGCACTGCAGACTTGAACATCAGGATAATATCTGCATCTTTGAGTAGCCCCTGCACTCTTCAGGGTTCTTCATGTACTAGATGCTCAGAAAATGTTTGATGAAGATGACAGTGATGTCAGAAATCCTAATGGAAAAGAAAATAATCCAAATGTTGTCAAGAAGTACTCCTTCAGATCATCCAACAGCATTAAGTTTCATTTATTCTTTTAATGAGAACAGAATCAGAACTTCTCATGCAATTCCCATAAAAGTTCCTTCTTAAATTGGGAAACTTCGAGTTTTTTCAAAAAGTTTGTGTAAGAAGCCCATTGATAGTTTTTGTGACTTTACTACTACCAGTTTCCCACTCATCTGGAAAAATGCAAAATGAGGGAATGTTTCATGGTTCTTACTTAGCACTTAATTCTGGTTTTTATTTCTGTAACTGTTGCCTTCTTTTAGGGAGGGTATAATATGAAAACCAAGAAGAATCTGTATCTTCTATATCCCTTCCAGGATCCCTTTTTCTTCACTGGTAGATTCAAAAGACAAAATAACTTTAAAAAGTATCTAGCATTCAGATAAAAAGTCTCTTTCCCTGCAACTCAACTTACTCATTGCAGCATTTTGTTGTTCTGTGTGCATTCCTTTTAAATTATCTAGAAATGTGCCAGCTCTCTAAGGACAGTTAATACAGACTTGACTAATTCTTGTGACAGAAGTGAGTAGCAATAGCTGTTCCCAGGGAGGAGCAAAAGGAGCTCACATTTGAGCCCCATATTCCCAGCCACTTGATGGCACAGTTGCTCCACAGGAGGTGTACTGAAGCTGCATTTTTCTGACTTATAAATAAAGATAATGCTTAAAGATAGAGGCAGAAACTTAGTAGGAGCTATTTAGGGTGTTTAACAGTTACCCCTCCTCAGACTCCTCAGACTGTGGAGAGAGTCAGGAATCATGTCTGCCTTATTTGTTTTCTTAAATGGAGCTCTGTACAGTGCCTGGGCCAGCATACTCACTTCTTGAGAAGAGTGAGCCATACAGAAATCTAAAGGGTTTACTTGATGCCCTTACAGCTGTAATCCTGAATTGTATGTTTTCATCCTTCAGTGAATGAAGTTCTCTGAAGGTGACTTGTATTTTAATTTAAATATGATTGCCAGTTACTATCTTGAACTCCACCATCATCCTCAGACTAGGTCTGGACCGAGTGAAGTGCACACCATGTGTTTTGCCGGGCTCGAAGATGGTGATGGCATTGTAGCCTTTCAGAAACCTTTTCTTGCATTCTCTGTTTCAGCCTTGGTGAATGGCTTTATGGAAACCAAGATGGCTGCTGGTCCTTTCTGAACAATGATGGAATTCAGCAGACTAGCGGCTAATATAGTGCGATGCTATTCTCTGAAGAGACTCTGAATAGGCCAGGCTGTGCTTTAAAAGAATGAAGGGTAGGCAGAAGGCAAGCTAGTGTTTCATGGTCATCTTATGTTACACTTCAGCCTTTCAAAGAGTGTCTGGGGCTGGTTGAATGAACCTCTCTTGCACTCCAAATGCAGGAATCTAAAGACAAAGGGGACTCTTGTCCCTTACAGGCCCCCTTTTCGAATAAAAGCCATTGTCACATGAACAGGGGCAGCCTGGCAGGCTGTGCATGCTTCAGTGCCCCATGATATCGCTAAGTCTCAGCAGAAATCACATTCAGGACCCTGTCAGCTTTGATTAGCAGGGTCTCATGACTTAATGTGCTGCGATATTTCATGTCTAAGGGTGGCGGCTGTCTTTCTGTGGGATGAATGCACTCTTTTGTCCACTGAGTTATTTTATTTACATTTTTTAAACAGCTTATCAAGGTAAAAAGATAGCATTGCTTTAAAAAAAAAATCAAATTCCTTTACTTCAGGACCAAGTAGTAAATGCTTCTAAGGTCAGATACAGTGAAACTTGTTTTCACAATCAGAATTGAAGCTCTGGTCTTGTTTAACAGCTTTATATTCAATTCAGAACAGGTGGCAGTGGACTGCATTTAGGAAAAAAACAATAAATAATCTTTTTAGCCTGTCACAATCAAAAATATTCCCAGCCTAGAAAAAAACCCTCAGGGCTTCTCTCCACAACAGGGCACTATTTTCTTTATCTGCAACACTTCAATTTTATGTAAAAACATAGTGCCTAAACAGGAAATTGTGGGACAGTTACTTTTGTATATCAGATGTTCACATCTGGGTGAAGATCTGGGTGGTTTCCTATTTGGGGAGACAGGCACTTCTACAGTTTTTTAATTGGGAAGTTGGCTTTGTGTTGGTATTCACAAGGTAATTATTGCTCATAATAGTAAAAATCATAGTGTAGAGTTAAATTATTGTCACAAAGTCTCTTCTTTATAGAAGCCAATAAAAAAGACACCATATACTGATTGCCTCAATTTTGAAATTTGAAAAATGATTGTTTTTTTCATCCCTTTCATAAATCTGTCTCATTTGGACCATAATTAGAGACAGTAATTTTCCACTTTCATGTTCTATTGTCTTAGTATTGTCTGCCTAACTCTTCCCACCCTAATACCCACTCTTGCCTCTGGTAAAGAAATAGACAACATTTTGTCTCCAAAAATGAGTCTTTATACTCATAAAATGAAGACCCCTGTGCATAAGTCAAAGGCTTTACCAACATGAAGGTGTAATTGTTGGGTGCTTCTGTGTGATGATGAGCTTATAAGACCTGTAGACAGCATAGTGCCAACATTTTAAATTCTTCAAGTGCTCAATATGTGCCAAACCTTGGACTAGGTACTGAGGATGCTACAGGAAAAGACAGTGCTTTATGATGTGAAGGAATCCACAGTCTCTTTGAAAACATACACAGACACACAGACACACACACACACACACACACACACACATGCACACACAGCATTATCATATTACAAATGGCAAAGTGCATACCACAGAGAAATCTCTTGAAATACCAAGTGGAAATAATCAATATGTGGGATAAGATTAGTTGGGAAAGGTTTCATAGAGGAGATGAATTTTTAGGGATATCTTAATGGAAATGTGTTGGCAGACAGAAGATTCTCTTAAATATTAGATGACCTCTATCCCAGGGGTTTCTGGGGATGCTGTCACTACAATCTTCTGGGAGGGGATGGGTGTTTCTTCAGTCAGATGTCTCCAAAGCAAGCTGAATAAATTCTCATTGTACAAGGCTGCTAAGCAATGTTTGCAAGGATTCGGGTCTCTGCTGCTGACTTTGCTTCCTGCAAATGATGTAAAATACAATCTTCCAAGCAGGCTTATTGGTAAGTCCTAAGATGGGTGTCAGAGCAAACTCTATCTCTGCTCCCTTTCCACTGTCTTTGAAACTGCAGGATTTTCCTGTTGCCTCCAGTATCTACTCTCCTGTGTGCAAGGGCTGCTTTGTGAAAGTGTCTGCCTCCCAGTTCTTCTGCTGACCAATTAAAATTAGATGAGGATAATGCAGTGAGATGCTCCACTCTGAAAAAAATGATTTGTCCAAGTATCAGGTGGGAGCTAATAACCAGCTTGTCATTCTCATTTCCTTACACTCCAGTAGCAAGACAGGTTGTCATTTGGACCAAGACTGGTTTGTCATTTGGTTTGTCATTTGGACCAAGATTGAACCAAGACTGACCCTGCTACTGGTTCTCTTGCTGTTGAGCCACCTTTGCCTCAGAGTCAAGTCTGCCTGTTGGTTTAAAACAAGGCCACCTGCTTCTGAAGACTTTCCATGAGCAGACTCCCTGCTACAGTTGTTTTCCATCTCTCGATGCTAAGGTTGCATCCAACTGTTGGTAAATTCTTTTTAAAAAAAATACATTATATTGATGCCTTTTGTCTGTATGTTATACTCATTTCCCACCCCAATCCCTCACTCCCTCTTGAAACCCCCCCCATTTGATCAAAAAAAAAAAAACTACAACTAAACA
The DNA here is from genome assembly GCA_023553655.1 of Myrmecobius fasciatus. Classification (NCBI taxonomy): domain Eukaryota; kingdom Metazoa; phylum Chordata; class Mammalia; order Dasyuromorphia; family Myrmecobiidae; genus Myrmecobius; species Myrmecobius fasciatus. The sequence goes on along the minus strand of JAJPUD010018954.1, from coordinate 4,110 downwards.
AAAGCATCCAATATAGAGACTGTGTCTGACAATGTGCACCCTATTCTGTATGAGTAATTCCTTGTTGCTCTGCCACCAGGGAGGAGATCTATTTTATTCTCTTGTCTGGGACCTTTATTGGCTTTTCCGTTATTCAAAATTCAGCTTCCTTTCATTTATGTTATTATAGTCATTTTATATCGTCTTCTTTTGGTTCTGCTTATTTCTGTCTTTATCAGTTCTTACATATCTTTCCATGTTTTTCTGAAGTCTTCATATTCATCACTTTTTATTGCTCGGTGATATTTCTTTGCATTTATTGGCGATAGGTTGTTTTTTTCCTCAGTCATTCACCAGCTGATGGGAATTCACTTTATTTCCAGTTCTTTACTACAGGGTGCTACTCTGGATATTTTGCTATGTTTTAGGCCTTGTTTTTTAAACTTCTTTAGTATATATATATGGAGAGAGAGAGAGAGATACAGAGAGAGATGTTATGGAGTAGGATCCATAATCATGATTTTCTTTGAGTAATTCTAAATTGAAATCCTAAATCATTCACTTCATAGCTCCATCAGCAGTGCACTAGAATGCTTATCATTCCATGACCTCTTCAGCAATAACTGTTTCATCTTTTACTATCTTTGCCATCTTGCATGGTATAAGATAAAAGAAATTTCAGATTTGTTTTGATTTTCATTTCTCTTTCCACTAATGATTTGGAACATGTCTTCATGTCATCTCTTAGTAAATTCTTGAAGCACCAAGTCTGCCTTCTCTTCGTGCTCCTTCCTGTTTTTGCTTCTATCCCACTCATGTCCTGGTGCTCTCGATGCTTTTCTCAGTCACGTGGGTCAAGGGAGCTGCCCAAGAGTCTAATTGCTGCTAGAATGATTAAACTCTGAAACATCACTAGTGGACACAATGATGATACACATTGCATAGAGCAGTGGGTACATATTATAGGTGACATTTTTCCTGGTGTTGGTTCTGATGCCAGCTTCCTCCCATAAAACAAACCTTTAGTTTGACCCAAATCCTTCCCACTGCTCTCTCTAATCTCTTAAAATTTCTGGGCCTGTCCTCCTGCAGTGACTGAGCTTCCACACCAGCTTCTTGTGCATTCTGCATTACCTTTAAACTACTGTTTTTATTAGACTACACGAAACAATCTTTTCTGGGAAAAAGGTAGCCTAAAATTTCGTCTTATACTATAGCTTTTTCCTCAAGTTGCTTGCCTGCCTTCCCTCCTTCCCTCCCTCCTTCCTTTCCTTTCTTATCTTTCCTTCCCTCTCACTCCCTCTCTTTTTCCATTTCTCTCTTTCTTTTTTCCTTTCCTCCTTCCCTTTCTTCCTTTCTACACAAGACATATCATGAGCCTGAACTGAATTTTCCTTTGCTGTTTCATTTCTAAAGACATTATAAAATCCAGAAAATTTTGCAATCGTGAAAATATGTTGCTATGCCACAAAATTGGATATTTTTATCCTTTCTCTTAGCTTGTATTGTGCTGTGACACCATACTCAACACTGGAGCTTGAATGGGTTTAGGTTTGGCACAGTCCCAAGGAATTTACAGTCTAATGGGGAGCTGAGACAAACAGATGTAACAGTCATTTCTGGATTATTTCTTTATGAATTACTAGCCTTGTAAATTTTCAGGAATAAGCATTTACCTCAAACAGACTTTCACAAGCCACTTGGAATATTCCTTGGCCAATTTCTCCTTTACTAGTTGGTATGTATTCAGGAACATAAAATGATATTGGTGTTAGTTTAATGAAAACAAACTTTAAAAAAAATTTATTCCTAAAAATTGTACTGTTTTCATGATTTTTTAAGATTGCTATTTTTGATCCTCTTTATTCCTCCTTCCAGCAGAGCCAACTGTGTAAATAAATAAAGCAACATATATCGATTGTTGTATTTCTATTAAAGTATAATTGTCCTGAAGGCATTATTTTAACTAACACAGGAGTTGGGCCATTGCCTAGCTACATGTCTCTTTCTTGCTCCTAGCCCAGCCACAAATAACCTGTAAACCAGTTTTCTGACTCAAAAATGTTTGTTTGCCTCAGCAGCACTAGATATGTAGCTTGATCACTAGTAAACACAACTTGGTGGGAGTGGAGAACTGGGCTGAGAGGAGTGGAAGGTGAGAATAATCCAAGGGAGAAGAGATACTGGATATGATCACTTTTGAAATCAGCAGCTAGATGGTTGTCTATGTTTGGCCAAATCATATTGTTTGCTGACTTGGGAAGGGAAGAGAGAATATAGGGAGGGAGGAAAATTTGGAGCTCAGAATCTTACAAAGATGAATATTGAAAACTATCTTTACAAGTAATTGGGGGAAAATACTGTTAAGTAAAATAGAAAGAAATCAACAGTTAAAAGTTTTCATCTGATCCAGAGAATAATAGAAAAGTATTGTAAGACAATGAATTTTGATTTAACTTGGTCTAGAAAGCAAGTATAGAAAATTATTTCAGCCACAACATGAAATATGGCTTGAAGTGTACAAAAGCTGGGAAGAGGCTAGTAAAGGGAAAGGCCTTTCTAGTCACCTGGGAATAAATTAACCAGGGTCTTGACACAAGGTTGGGCACTGGAGCCAGAGTAGAACAGGTGAATTTGAGTAAGGTAGATAGAGAAGAAAACAGCAAATTTAATAGAAGATCTTATACTGGGAATGGGTAGTGGGATGAAAAAGGTAAAGACTACCTGGAAAAATTGGGCTTAGGGACAGAATAAATTGGTTTTGGAATCTAATAATATTATAAAATGCTGTATACAATTATTAGATATCTCTAGAACACTGTATTGCCTATAGATATGAATATGCCAAAATGTCCGTGGAGTCTCTGATATTGTTTTCCTTTAGCTTAATTAAATTTGAGGGAATCTGTTAGGTGATAGAGAACTAAATGTGGAAGTCAGGAAGATTTTTACTTCAAATGCTACCTAGATACTTCCTACGTGACCTGGGGTAAATCATTTAACTCTCAGCCTGTTTCTTATCTGTAACATGGGGATAATTACAGCATCTACCTGAAAAGGTTGTTGTGAGCGTTAGATGAAGCAGTGTAAGTGAAGTAGGTTGCAACCTTAAAGCAGCATATAAATGTTATTCTTTGAGCCGCTGGTGTGAAACATGTTATTCTAAAAATAATCAATGATTTATGGGCTTAATAGAGGGCAAGAAATCAAGGGGAAAGAGATTAGGAAATTACTTGTGTGTGGAGCATGAGTAACAAAAAAGAAAGCATTTTGAAAGGCATCTTGTTGCAAAATGGAAGAGCACTGCACTTGGAACCTGAAGGCTTGAGTTCAGATATCCTTTTGCCACTTTACTTCCTGTGCAACCTTGGGCCAACTGCCTAAAATCTTTGGGCTTCAGTGTTCTCATTTATAAAAGATGAGAGTTGAGCTAAATGACTTCTGGGCCCTTTATGATTTTATAATCATATAAGCACTAGTAATACTATCTCTACAAGAACCAAAAAGTTGAGGACTACCTGTATCCATAGAGCAGACTGTATTCATTTTCAGGTCTTGTCACATAGCCCTGTCAACAGAAAAAAAATCAAATCTAAGACCAGGACTCTTATAGTTCTTTTTCTTCAATGTCTAGGAATTGGGATCAGTGGAAAATATCTGGATTTTACAGATATAGAAACTGAGACACAGAGAAGTCAGGTAACCTCAGACCTTCTTTATGTGTAGTGGAATAAAAGCACTGGAGTAAAGTCAGGAAGACATAAGTTCAAAGGCAACTTCAATCACTTCCTAGCTATGTGACCTTTTCAATTCATTTAAACTCTCTTTGCCTTAGTTTACTCAATTATAAAATAGAGAAAAGAATAGCACCTCCTTAGCTGCATCATTGTGAAAAATCAAACGAGCTGATATTTGCAAAAACATGTAGCTCAGGTGCCTAGCAGAGTGTAGGAGCTATATAAATTTTTATTCCCTTTCCCTTCCCATTGTTTTTTTTCCTGTTGATAATGAAACCTAGAACATTAGCTGACCATCTGGCTTAGGAATGTAGGATTTTAGAGATGGAAAGTTATCTAGTCTTAGATATTTAGTCTAGATAACCAAAAGGTTATCTAGTCTTTTTTTTTTTTT
>JAJPUD010018953.1:0-12395 GCA_023553655.1 Myrmecobius fasciatus | reverse complement strand
CTTTCTTTCTTCCCTTCCTCTCTTCCTCTCTCCCTCTCTTCTTTCCTTCCTCCCTTCTTTTTTATCCCTCCCTCTTTTCCTCCCTTCTTCCCTCCCTCTTTCCCACACTCCCTCCCTCCCTCTTTCCCACACTCCCTTCCTTCTTTCCTTCTTTCTTCCTTCCTTTTTTCCTTCTTTTTTAAAAAAGTAGAACAGTTATAGCTGGCAAATGGATAATTAGATAAAACAGTACCAAAACTAGGTAGACAGAATATCAGGAAAAGTACAAATTATTAATAATGTCATAGTGCTAATTAAACTATGTTTGGCAATCTCAACATCTTCAAATTAGAGAGAAGCTAATTAGACCACAATAAATGTAAGTCATTTAAAAGAGTAACATTATAACATCAGTATTTAGTATTGTGGTTTCTCCTTGCATCATGATCAGGCTGCAGCCAAAAGAGCAGTTTTGAAGTATGATGCATTATCCTAATACCATTAATTGCAGTCTTGGAAATACAATGTACCATCTAGTCAAATTCCTTATTATTCAACTTAATGAAAACTAAAAAAAAATAGATTTATTAATAAACTACTCCATGGCTAAATTTCTGTAATTACTTTTATTGTCATACCTCCACAGATCATCATGGTGTGGAAAAGATCCTGGTTTGTAAAGTTAGTGGTATATATGATTTAACAGGTCATATTAAGTTGAAAGCTGTCTGCATTTGAATCTAAGAGAAGATTGTATATTTGTCATATAAGTGTTATCCAAGCTATGTCTGGAAAGAAAGATTTCCCCAGCAATGATTTTATTTCATGCAAAATTAAGAAAAGTTTCATACTATAATATAGAAGAATTATAAACTGCATCAGTGGAGGATGTAGCAAGAATGATGAAATAATGAGTCTTGAAAGTATTCAGTCTTTCTTTTTTTCTTATTTTTTCTCTTTATCCTCCATCTTTGTTATTGTCTCTCACACACACATATTGAAACCATTTCTGTGTTCAATGATAAATTCTCCTTGATGACTTCAGTTCATTGTCTAGTTAGGAATGGTATTCTTTTGGTCATTGAATAACACTGAATAACATAAGATGTAAATTAAAAATGAGGATATAGTTTATAAAACAATGTATTTTCTGGACAAGTTGTGGAAAGAGAGACACACTAATGTATTGATGGAGGAATGATAAATTCATCTAAGCATACAGAGAATCAATCTGGAATGATGCTAAGAAAGTAATTAAAATACCCAAACCTTCTGATTCTGAGATTTACTGCTATGCATCTATCTCAAGGAGGCCAATAAAAAAGAAATACTATTATATATACCATATTTATAGCAGTATTTTTGTAGCATCAAAGACCTGAAACAACATGTGTTCTTATCATTTGGAGAAATTGGTAAACAAATTGTGACATGTGAATGTAATATACTATATTTATGCTAAAGGAAATGATGAGTATGAAGAATATAGAAAAGAAGGGTAAAATATATATGAACTGATGCAAAATAAAATAAGTAGTACCAGGTAGACATTATACACTTATTATAGTAAAGGAAATAGAAAGAAAAAAACAGCAAAACATATGAAACAATACTATGTTATCATAATTGTCAGATCCTAAAATGAGATATGAAACAGCATTCCCTATCCTTCTTTGCATAGATAAGGAAATATGAAAACAGAACATTTCATATAGTGTCAGGCTTTTTTTTTTTTGGATGTGCTGTTTATCTCTCATTTTATGCTTTTTCATATGATGTGATATGGGAGAGAAGTAGAGAGGTAAAAAATTGGGGAATATATGCAGCATAAACAAGTCTTTCTACATTTCTCTAAGTCTCTTCTTTTCATAATTACTTATGATGCAATACTTTTCCATAATGTATGTGTTTGATTAATTGATCGGCATCTATTTTATTTGCCCAAGAGTTCTGCTATAAATACTATAGCATATATGAGTTCTTTCCTTAGATGAATGATATTTTAGGATTATATGCTTGGTAGTGGTATTGTTTGATTAATGGGTATGCACAATTTAGTGACTTTTCCTCATGTAATTCCTAGTGGACTTTCAGAATAGTAGAACCAATTCACAAAATACCTAATACATACAATCCTCTAAGTACACTAATATTCTTGTCAGTCTATGAGTTTTCAATTTTTATTTTACCAATATGGTGGATATGAAGTAGAATTTTAGTTGTTTTAATTTTGATTTTCTTATTACTAATAATTTAGATTTTTTTCATATAGTTAATGATAGCTTATATTTCTTCTTTTAAGAAAAAAACAACATGGAGAAGCCAAGATGGCAGCGAGTATACAGGTCTTTATCTGAGTTCTTCCTTGCATCCCTCAGATCAACACCTGTTCAAGCCTCTGAAATAGTTTTGGAGTGACAAAACTCACAAATATTTGGAATGTAACAAATTTCCAGCAGAAGATATTTTGGAAGAATTTCAGAAAGGGTCTGTTTCAATTTGGCTGGGAACTGTATGGGGGCAGGGGAGGGGTGGAGGGAGTAAAAAGCAGCTGAGTTCAGGCACAGTACAGAGACCCAGGGTGGTGTGGTGTTTGCAGAGAATCAATCTGGAATGATGCTAAGAAAGTAATTAAAATACCCAAACCTTCTGATTCTGAGATTTACTGTTATGCATCTATCTCAAGGAGGCCAATAAAAAAGAAATACTATTATATATACCATATTACCATATATATATATACCATATTATCATATATATACCATATATACCATATACCATACGATATACCATATACCATATACCATAGGGGAATTTATCAAGAGGCTCTTAGCCAAAATACAGCAGCACTGGCTACTCTCTTGGTTCAGTGGATCAGCAGATTATATGTGAAATATCCAACACAAATACAAAAGGCAAATAGTGAGCCTCTGAATAACAGCATAATGTGGGACTTGGCCACACCCACCCAATATAGAAAGGAAGTCAGCAACACCAGCCCAGAGCAGGGAAAAGCCAGTGTTGCCTTTTGAGGAAGCTTGGGACAATCTCCCTTTTGCCCTAAGAGTAGACACCAACTTAAAAAAAATGAGCAAAAAAGAATTATGATGATAGGTAGCTTTTTTGAAGAAAGAAAAGAACAGACCTCAAACTCTGAAGACACTAAAGGCAAATAGTCTCCAGATGAAGCCCCAAAGAGTGATAAGTTGGTCCACATTTCACAAGACTCACTTGGAATAATTCAAAAAATATCTTAAAACAGAGTTAGAAGAAAAATGGGGAAAGGAAATGAGAATGTTGCAGGAGAGTTTGGAAAGGGAAACACAAAAATTATTTCAAGAAAACTCCTTACAAAATAGATTTAATAAAATGGGAAAATCATATAACTCATTAAAATAGGTTTGAAAAAGAAAACGACTCCTGGAAAAACAGAATTTGAGAAATGGAAAAAAAATCAATGAACAAAACAACTATTAAAAATTTAATTGGCCAAATGCAAAAGGAGATTAAAAAAACTAACTGAAGAAAACAATTGACTAAAAAATATCTATTCACAAATGGAAGTGAATGACTTAGTGGGACATCAAGAATCACTCAAACAAGACCAAGAAAATAAAATATGTATATGTAAAATATGTTATTGGGAAAACAACTGACCTGAAAAATACATCCATAAGAGAAAATCTAAGAATTATTGGACTTCTGAAACCCATGATGAAAAAAAAAAGAGCCTAGACATCATCTTTCAGGAAATCATGGAGGACAACTGACCTGATATCATAGAACTGGATGGTAAAATAGCCATTGAAAAAATTCACTGATCACTTCCTGAAAGGCACCCCAACATGAAAATTCTAAGAAATATCATAGCTAAATTTCAGAATTATCAGATCAAGAAGAAAATATTGTAAGCAGCCATAAAGAAACAATTCAAATATTGAGCAGATGCAATCAGGATTGAAGGATCTGGAATCTGATATCCCAAAATGTAAAGGAACTTGGATTGCAGCCAAAAATCATCTATCCAGCAAAATTAAGCATTATCTTTAAGGGAAACACATGGACATTCAATTAAACAGGTGATTTTCATTTATTTCTGATGAAAAGTCCAGGGCTGAACAGAAAATTTGATTGTATAATACAGAACTCAAGTGAAGTACAAAAAGGTAAAAAGGAAAGAAAAATATTTTAAAAAATCATTATTTATTCTAATAGTTAAAAGGTTTATATCCCTATATGGGAAGATGATATGTTTAACACTTGAGAACTTTATCTCTGTTGTGGGTTACTTAGAGAGTGAAAGTATAATTTGATTTTATTGTGATAATATAAAAAAGAAACTAGACGTAGAGAGGAGTTTGTACTGAAAGAAGAGGAAAATGGAGCTAAAATGTGTAAATTACATCTCATGAAGAGGCAAAAAAGACCTATTACAATTGAGGGAAAGAAGGGAGGGGGATGAGCATTGTGTGAATCTTACTCTTAGCAGATGGTTCAAAGAGACAGACATATTTATGACATATTTATCTCATCAGACAGACATATTTAGCTTCACATAGAAACTTGTTTCACACTATAGGCAAGTAGAAGGGGAAAGGGAAAAGGAAAGGGAGAGGATAATAGAAGGGGAACAGAAGTAGAAAGGGAAAGATATGAGAAAGGGGGGAGGATTGTAAAATGATAGAGCTTTTTGAGGAAGGTGTTGGTCAGAAGCAAAACAATGGGGAGGAGGGTAAGGGGGAAGGAAATGAGAAAAGTAAAACTTGGGGGGAATAAGATTGTAGGAAATACAGAGTTACTAATTGTAACTCTGAATGTGAATGGGATGAACTTTCCCATAAAATGGAAATGGAAACAGACTGGATTAAAAGCCAGAATCCTATACATGTTGTTTATGAGAAACACATTTAAAGCAGAGTGATACATACAGATTAAAGGTAAAAAGCTGGAGCAGAATCTATTATGCTTCAGGGGAAGCAAAAAAAAAAAAAAAAAAAAGAGGGATAGCTATCCTGATCTCAAACCAAGCAAAAGCAAAAACAGATCTAATTAAAAGAGTTAAGGAAGAAAACATTATCTTGCTAAAAGGTACGATAAATAATGAAGCAACATCAGTAGTAAATGATATGCACTAAGTGGCATAGCATCCAAATTCCTAGAGCAGAAGTTACGAGAGCTGCAAGAAGAATTAGACATAAAAATAAATTAGTGGGGGGGTCTCAACTTTGTTCTCTCAGAAATAGATAAATTGAAGCACAAAATAAATAAGAAAGAATTTAAGGAGCTAAATGGAATTTTAGAAAAGTTAGGTATGACAGATCCTTGGAGAAAATTGAATGGAGACAGAAAGGAGTATATGTTTTTCTTGGTGGTACATGGAACTTATACAAAAATTGGCCACATACTAGGGCATTAAAAACCTCAAAATCAAATGCACAAAAGCCAAAATAGTAAATGCATCTTTTCCAGATCATATTCCAATAAAAATTACATGTAATAAAAGGCCAGGAAAAAAACAGACCAAAATTAATTGGAAACTAAATAATCTGTTCCTAAAGAATGAGTGGGTAAAACAACAAATCATATATACAATTGATAATTTCATCCAAAATAATGACAATGAAAATGAAGGTGGCCTATCAGATCTAAAACTATATTATAAAGCACTGGTCATCAAACCCATTTGGTACTGGCTAAGAAATAGAGAAGTTGATCAGTGGAATAGGTTGGGTTCACAGGATAAAATACTTAATAACTATAGCAATTTTGTTTTTCGACAAACCCCAAAATCCTGGCTTTTGGGCTAAGAATTCATTATTTGATAAAAACTGCTGGGAAAAGTGGAAATTAGTATGGCATAAAATAGGCATTGACTCATACCTAACACCCTATACCAAGATAAGAGCAAAATAGGTTCATGATTTAGAGATTAAGTGTGATATTATAAACAAGTTAGAAGAACAAAGGATAGTTTACCTCTCAGACCTGGGGAGAAGGACGAAAGAACTTGAGTGCATTATAGAATGCAAAGTTAATAATTTTGATTACACTAAATTAAAAAGTTTTTATACAAACAAAACTAATGCAGACAAAATTAGAAGGGAATAAAATAAACTGGGAAACCTTTTATATTCAAGTGTTCTGATAACACCCTCATTTCTACAATTGAGAATTGATTGAAATTTATTAGAATTCAAAGCATTTTTCAATTGATAAATAGTCAAAGGATATGAACAATTTTCAGATGAAGAAATTGAAACTATTTCTAATCATATGCAAAGGTCCTCTAAATCACTATTGATCCGAAAAGTTCAAATTAAGAAAATTCTGAGGTACCATTACACAATTCTCAGATTGGCTAAGATGACAGGAAAAGATCATGATGAATATTGGGGGGGGGGGTTGGAAAACTGCGACACTAATACATTGATTTTGGAGTTGTGAATTGATCCAACCATTCTGGAGAGCAATTTGGAACTTTGCCCAAAGGGCTATAAAACTGTGCATATGTTTTGATCCAGCATTGTCTCTCATGGGCTTGTATCCCAAAGAGATCACAAAGGAATGCAATATGTTTGTAGGAAATGGAAATGGAAACTGCGTGGATGCCCATCAGTTGGAAAATGGTTGAATAAGTTATGATATGTGAATGTTATGGAATATTAGTGTTCAATAAGAAATAATCAGCAGAATCATTTCAGAGAATCCTGGAGAGACTTATATGGACTGATGCTAAGTGAAGTGAGCAGAACTAGGAGATCATTGTACATGGCAACAACCAGGTTCTACAATGACAACTTCTGATGCATGTGACTCTTTTTAACAGTAAGATGATTCAGGCCAGTTCCAGTGGTTTTGTAATGAAGAGAGCCATCTGCACACAGAGAGTGGATTGTGATTATTGAGTATGTATCACGACATAATATTTTTGTTCTTTAAGTTGTTATTTGCTTGCATTTTCTTTTCTTCTCATTTTTTCCTTTTTGATCTGATTTTTCTTGTGCAGCATTAAAATTGTGGAAATTTGTTTAGAAGAATTGCACATGTTTAACATATATTGCATTACTTGCTGTATAGGGGACAGGGTAGGGATAAGAGAAAGAAAAAAATAGGACACAAGGTTTTACAAGGATGAATATTAAAAATTATCAATGTATATGTATGGAAAATAAAAAAAAGTTTTAATAATAATTTAAAAAGAAATACCCATTCATATTCTTTGGACATTTATCTATTATGGAATAAATTTTTTGCCCACTCATTGACCTACTCCTATATCTCTAGTAGCATTGAGTGATTGAAGCTATAATTCCTGGCCTGGGGTAACTGATCATTGATCTTTGGGGACTGACTGTCACTCCTGTTACTCTAACAGGCCAAATTCAGATCTCACTTGTTTTTGGGCCTGATTTTTGGATTTAGTATTGCCTTCTGCTTCCTGTAGAGTGACCTTTCTCTGAGCATGTATAAATTTATAGTCATTTTCATATTAAATTCTACAATGGATAGAAGCACTTCCTGATATTTTTCTTAGACATTCTCAATGATTTTCCCATGTGATGTCTTTTTAGTCTTTTCCTGAAGTATTTGTGGGAAATTCAGACTTTTCTATCATATTTTTCTTTGACACCTTAGGCAAAAGTTCTTCATTTTTTAAAGTGAATTTTAAAAATTTTATTTTTGTCTTTTATTTTTTAGATTTCATATCTTCACAGTATATCACCATCCTAAAATCATCCTTTACTGAAAGTAAAAGAAATTAATCAAAATCACACAGCACCTAGCAGTGTCTGACAGATTAAAAAAAAAAAAAACTCTTGCTATTCATAGTAATACTCTGATCTTATTCCTAATGTTTTCCTATTTAGGAAATGAAAGTGTGGAGACAATATAGGTAATCCATTCAATTGGATTATCTATTTTCTAGTCTATTTCCATGTGCCTTTTTAGGTTTGATTTCATTCACGTTCTCTTAATCATTATGTCTGTTTTATTTTTTTGTTTTTGGTCATTTCAAGTAGTGTTCAACTCCTCATGGCCCTCTGTGGGATTTCTTGACATGGCATTTCCTTCTCCAGATAATTTTATACATGAGGAATTGAGGCAAATAGAGTTAAATGACTTTCCCAAAGAGAAATGAGACTTTCCCAAAGTCACACATCCATTAAATGCCTAAGGCTATATTTGAACTCACAAAGATGAATCTTCCTGACTGCAGGATTGGTACATTGTATCAGTTAACTGCTTTTGTTCTTTTCATTTTATTTTTTTTTCACTCTTCTAGCTAATGAATATATTCCAAAGATTTGTTCGTTTTTTAATTCTTTCTAGTCACCCTTTCTATGTTGTAATAATATTCCACTCCACCCATATACAATAATTTGTTCATCCATTCCCCATTGATGGCTATCCAATTTGTTTCTACTCTTTTGATACTACATTGTTTTATTTTCAATATTTGGTTTTATATAATACATCTTTTTATTGTTTTAGTTTTTGGGGACTATTTCCAATAGCAGTTTTACTAGGTCAATGAGTTTGAAGAGCTCAGTCATTTTTCTAGTATAATTTCAACTTATTTTCCAGAACACTTGGGTCAATTTATAGCTCATTAAGAGCATATAAGTGTGGTTGTTTTTCTTTCCAAAGCTCTCTAACAGTGTTTAGGTATATTTTTCATATAGTAATTGAAAGTTTTTATTTCTTCCTTTAAAACCATTCTTATTGAGGGATGGTTTTTAGTCATATATGTTTCTGTCAAGTGCCTAGGTATCTCAAATTTCTATCACAGTATATTAGGTAGAAAGTAGAAGGTATACAGTGTTTTTAAGGTTATAAGGTTTGACATCTGGCTACACTTACTTATAGGTCATCTGACCTCAACCTAACACTTGACGTATCACTATATAATTAAATATCCCAAACCTGTATAGCAATATGGAATGTTGTGATAATTTATGTCTAATTAATAAACTTGAAATTTTTCTCATTAAGAATTAACTCAAGTCCCCATTTAATTTCATTAAATATTAATTATCTACTGAAATGGAGAAACCATTTTCCCTAATAGTAATTATGCTTATTTATTCATAACTAAATATAATTGTAAAATCATTAAACATTTACAATTGACTCAGCAATGAAATAAAAAGATGCATAAAACCATATATATATGTATATACATATATACATATAATATATATAATAGTATTTTGTCTAAGATCAATATCATATGCTCAGTCCCCTTAAGTCCTCCATATAACAGTAATCAATTACTCTTCAATTGTCAAGATACTCAGTTTTGGACTCTTCATTTCACTACAGGTACATTGAGACTTTTAAAGAACTCTTCTTAATATTCATTCTTAAATCCACTATTTTCCATTAGTTTTTTGGGGGGTGAAGCGAGGAGTATCTTTTTTCCCATAGAAATACATTTTATTTGACCATTTTCACAGACTCTTGAAATTCCATATTAAAATTTTCTTTATATTACTTACAATTGTTTTGATGAAGAAGAAAGTTCACAAAACTTTCTCTATATATACTCTTCACAGATTTCCCATAGAATTTCATGGATCACAAATAAAACATAGATCTTTTTTATGTCTTCATAGGCAGAAAAACTTAATATAAATCTATTCTCTCATTTTTTTTAAAACCTGATAGCACAAACTGCTTTTCTTAGTATTCTACTTGAGCTCTTAAAGCGTAATATCAGTGGAATATGTATACAAAATAGGGGTTTTGATAAAATCACCTATTTAGAATTTTGAAAAAAAATGTTAGAAACTATTTATTTGCATCCCTAATTATTCAAACAAGGAAACTGAATTTCAAAGAGTAATTTCCCCAAGATCAAATACATAGTAAGTAGTAGAATTGAGATTTAAATCCAGGCTGTTTGACTCAAATGCAGAATTATTTTCACTATCACATAGTTTAATGCAAAGATTACCAACCCCTTTCTTTCCCAGTCCTCCTCTTTATGGAATACTTTGTTATAAATGTATCAGGACCCAAAACAATGTTTTTTAACTAGACCATACATTGGATTCAAGTCTGAAAGGATCTATAATTTCTAAAACAAAAAGACTCATTAAATTTTATTATTTGTAGATGTTTCTGACTTTGTGTAATAATTCTTTCCTCATAAATAACAGTTTTCATTCAATATCGACATATTTATCTATGTGCACTCTGATATTTTTTAATCATCTCAATCTAAATATAAAGCACAATTCAAAAAAGCATGGAGTTCAAAGTTATCAGTCTGAAGAATAGGCTTTAGAGAAGTTCCTGCTGTCTTGATTGTAGAAATATGATAAACAAGCATCGTACTTTCCCCAAGACGAATAATCTTTCATTTTTTGAGCTATTTATGTTCATTATTTTAGCTCAGTGCACAGTCACAATCCCATCTGATCCAACTGATCATGTAAAACAGAATTGAGTAAAAGAGACTTTGGAACTTCTCAGGGATAGAGTATGTAGAGTTCAATATGTTTACAGATACGTATACTTTAAAATATCAGTTGGTTTCCAATAACAAAGCTTGGCTACAGTGATCAAAAAGCTTGCTAACAGTGCTTTTATTGAAACTTTTAATCTGAAAATTGTTTGGACTTTTGTTAAAGGCTAGTTTCTTGCTTCAGTTCAAATTTTCCTAATCTTCATTTTACGTTGAATATTGTTACACTGTCTGCCTCATTATGCTAAAGAAAGATGAAGTAAGCTATTAACATGCTGAACAGCCTATGAGATGTTATGATATAGAATGTCATTCATTTTTATGAGTTGGCTGTCAGTGTGTGCTGCAATAAAGTTATAATTCCTCTCTGACAGTATGAGATGCTTAGTGTTGCTGCAGAGTCCTTATTAAAATTTCAATAATTGTAAATCAAAATAAAGCAAATAGGACTTTTATGAAATGGTTGCTTCTGAAAGTCAAGTAGTACAGAATGGGAGTCTCTCCAAAATGGACATTTTTTTTTGGCAGTTCAGAATCCTTCTCCTATCAGTATGATTCCTGACTTGCCAAGGGTATGTATAGATCTCAATGGCATATGAGGTTCTTGGCTACATCAACAAACCAGTGATGATAGAATAGGAAGACAGGTACAGAGATTGCATGACATCACCAATTTTTTTTTTCCAAAATCTACATGGCATTTATCAGAAAAGAAAAATCTTTTCTTTTGTTTACCTTTTTAATCACCTGGGTGACATTCAGTATATTTGACACTACCCTAGGTGTGTTTATTAAACAAAAATTATAAATTCATAAGCTAAATTGTGAATAACTACACCATAAATCTCTAAAATAAACTTCATTAGAGGGGGGCGGAGCCAAGATGGCGAACTGCTGACAGCTTTCTCTGTGAACTCCTGGGACATTCCCTCAAACCCAGACAAAGTAAGCCTTCCAACTGGTTTCTAAGTGAGGGCACCGCCAAGCATTTGGACTACAACACACTTCTGTCAAAGATCTACCTTGAAAGAACTCCAGAGAAGGTGAGCCTCAGGGGAAATCGGCCGCTGGTCGCCATCAGACTCCAGCCGGGGCGGAAGTCAGGGCTGCGATAGAGGGGCGGATTTTGGGCACCCAGGAAGCCCCTGGGAGACGCCTGGGCCACTTTGCTCTGCTTGTGGGCAGGTGCTTTGGCAGATCTGCCTTTGGAAAAGGGTGGATCGAGAGCAGCTGAAAACGTGGTCCTAGTGCGAATCTAGCCCGACCAGCCTCAGACTGGAAATCAACTCGGCAAACTGCCCCAGGGCAAATACAAATTGTTGCAGTTTTTCTGCTTTTGACCAATATCCCAACTGTAAATCATGAGCAAGAAGCAGAAGAGAGCTCTCACCATAGAAAGCTTTTATGGAGAAAAAATAGAACAGTCCCCAGATCCTGACATTATGAAAACAATCCCAGATGAAGCCACAAAGGCAGACTTAAGTTGGTCTCCCTTTCAGAAGGCTTACCTGGATGACTGCATTAAGAATCTCAAAAGAGAGCTAGAAGAAGAATGGGGAAATAAATTGAGATCAGGGCAACAGAAATATCAAAAACTGGAAAATAGGACTGGTGAATTGGAAAAAGAAAACAGTTCACTGAAAAACAAAATTGGTGAATTGGAAAAAAATCACCAATTCACTGGAAAATAAAAATGGTGAACTGAAAAACAAAATTGGTGAATTGGAAAAAGACAACAATTCACTGAAAAACAAAATTGGTGAATTGGAAAAAGACAACAATTCACTGAAAAATAAAACTGGCAAAATGGAAAAAGAATGCATTGAATCAAGAAATTCAATTGGCCAGCTACAAAAGGAGCTTAAAAAGATAACTGAAGGAAATAATACTTTAAAAATTAAAATTGAACAAATAGAAGTAAATGACTCAATAAGACTTCAAGAAT
>JAJPUD010018952.1:0-27540 GCA_023553655.1 Myrmecobius fasciatus | reverse complement strand
AGCATTTTAACGCTTTCTGTGAATATTTCCATGCATTTTGTTTTCCTCCTTAGGTTGTTTTTTTCTTCTTCTCTTTCTAGATCTGATGTTTTTTGTGCAGTAAGATAACTGTATAGATATGTAAACATGTATTTTATTTGTCATATAATTTATCCTATTTAGCATGTATTAGATTACCTGTCATCTAGGAGTGGGGGGTGGGGGGCAGGAGGGGAAAAGCTTGGGAAAAAAAGTTTTTGCAAAGGTCAATGTTGAAAGGTCACTCATGTTTTGTAAATAAAAAGCTTTATATCAAAAAAATAAAAAATTGAATAAAATACAATAAAATTTTTGCATCGATCTTCATTAGGGAAATTGGTCTATAGTTTTCTTTCTCTGTTTTCACCCTACCTGGTTTAGCTATTAGCACCATATCTGTTTCATAGAAGGAATTTGGCAGTATATCTTCTGTCCCTATTTTCTCAAAAAGTTTGTATAGTATTGGAATTAATTGTTCTTTGAATGTTTGGTAGAATTCACATGTAAATCCATCAGGCCCTGGAGATTTTTTCTTAGGGAGTTGGTTAATAGCTTGTTCTATTTCTCTTTCTAATATGGGGCTATATAAATAATTTATATCCTCCTCTGTTAACCTGGGCAATCTATATTTTTGTAGATATTCCTCCATTTCATTTAGATTATCAAATTTACTGGCATAAAGTTGGGCAAAGTAACTCCTAATTATTGCTCTAATTTCCTCTTCATTGGAGGAAAGTTCTCCCTTATCATTCTTGAGACTAACAATTTGATTTTCCTCTTTCCTTTTTCTTATGAAATTAACTAAAGGCTTATCTATTTTGTTGGTTTTTTCGTAGAACCATCTCTTAGTTTTATTTATTAATTCAATAGTTTTCTTATTTTCAATTTTATTAATTTCTGCTTTTATTTTTAGAATTTCTAATTTGGTATTTAATTGAGTGTTTTTAATTTGTTCTTTTTCTAGTTTTTTTTTTTAATAATAAGCCCAATTCGTTGATCTTTTCTTTCTCTATTTTATGCAAGTAAGCATCTAGAGATATACAATTGCCCCTTATAACTGCTTTGGCCGTATCCCACATATTTTGGTATGTTGTCTCCTTATTGTCATTCTCCTGGATGAAATTATTGATTGTGTCTATGATTTGCTCTTTCACCCATTCATTTTTCAGGATCAGATTATTTAATTTCCAATTAACTTTTCGTCTATTTTCTCCTGGCCTTATATTGCATGTGATTTTTATTGCATTATGATCTGAAAAAGATGCATTTACTATTTCTGCCTTACTCCATTTGATTTTGAGGTTTTTATGCCCTAACACATGGTCAATTTTTGTATAGGTTCCATGGACTGCTGAGAAAAAAGTAAACTCCCTACTTTCTCCATTCAACTTTCTCCATAGATCTATCATACCTAACTTTTCTAACAATTGGTTTATCTCCCTAGTTTCTTTCTTGTTTATTTTGTTTTTTGATTTATCTAATTCTGAGAGAGTAAGGTTGAGATCCCCCACTAGTATAGTTTGGCTTTCTATTTCTTCTTCCATCTTTCTTAATTTCTCCCCTAGGAATTTGGATGCTATTGCACTTGGTGCATATATATTTAGTATTGATATTGCTACATTATCTATGTTAGCCTTTAAGAAAATATAGTTTCCTTCCTTATCTCTTTAGATTTGATCTATCTTTGCTTTTACTTGATCTGAGATAAGGATTGCTACCCCTGCTTTTTATTTTGTTCACCTGAAGCATAATAGGTTCTGCTCCAGCCTTTTACCTTCATCCTATATGTGTCACTATGTTTTAGATGTGTTTCTTGTAGACAACATATTGTGGGATTCTGGTTTTTAATCCAGTCTGATATCCGCTTCCGCTTTATGGAAGAGTTCATCCCATTCACATTCACAGTTAGAATAACTAATTCTTTATTTCCTGCCATCTTATTTACCCAAGTTATGTTTTCCCCTTTCCTTTCCCCTTTCTCCCTTCCCCCCTCCTCAGTACTTTGCTTTTGATTACCCCCTCTCCCAAACAATCCACCACCCTTTAGATCCCCTCCTCCTTTTTTTAAACTCCTTTCCCCTGATTCTTCTATTTTCCCTTCTAATAGTTTATCCCTTTCTTTTTCCTCCTTTCCCTCCCACTTCCCTCTAGCAACAGACAAGTTTCTGTGTGAAATCAAGTGTCCGATATACACTTTTAGAACCCAACATGATGAGAGTAAAATTTACACAATGCTCATCTCCCTCCCCTCTTTCTCTCAATTATATTAGTTTTTCTTTGCCTCTTCAAGAGATTTTACCTTGTTTTTACCTCATTTTTTTTCTTTTAGATCTTATTTTACCAATTTTTCCCTTTTCCCCAGTATGACAACCTTTCCCCCTCTAGTTTTCTTTTTCATATTATCAAAATAATATCTACTTAATTATACCCCCAAACTTTAAGTATCCCCATTGTAGAAATAAAGTTATCAAGAGTCCTTTCCTTTTTACTTTTTTATGCTTCTCTTGAGTTCTGTGTTTGGAGGTCAAATTTTTTGTTCAGATCTGTCTTTTCATTAGAAATAGGTCAAGTTCACCTATATCATTGAATGACCATCTTCTTCCCTGGAGGATAATGCTCATTCTACCAGGATAGGTTATTCTTGGCTGTAATCCAAGTTCCTTTGCCCTTCAGAATATCTGATTCCAGGCCCTTTGATCCTTCAGTTTGGAGGCTAGCAGATAGTGTGTTATTCTAATTATTGATCCGCGGTATTTGAACTGTTTCTTTCTAGCTGCTAGCAGAATCTTTTCCTTGGTGGTATAGTCCTGAAATTCAGCCACAATATTCCTTGGGGTTTTAATTTTGGGGTCTCTTTCAGGAGGTGATCGGTGAATTCTTTCAATGGTGATTTTGCCTTTTGATTCTACAATCTCAGGGCAGTTTTTTTTCAGGATTTTCTGGAAGATAGTGTTTAGATTCTTTTTTTATCATGGCTTTCAGGAAGTCCAATAATCCTTACATTGTCTCTCCTAGATCTATTTTCCAAGTCAGTTGTTTTTCCTAGGAGATATTTCATATTTTCTTCTAATTTTTCATTTTTTTTGTTTTTGTTTGACTGATTCTTGAAGTCTTATTGAGTCATTCACTTGCATTTGTTCAATTCTTATTTTTAAAGTGTTTTTTCTTCAGTTACCTTTTTAAGCTCCTTTTGTAACTGGCCAATTGAATTTTTTTGTTCATTGCACTCTTTTTCCACTTCACTAATTTTATTTTTCAATAAAGTTGTGTCTTTTTTATGTCTCTTTTTCAGGGCATCATATCTTATGACATTCTTTATGCAATATTCCAGAAAGGCCTTTTGAAAAGGGGACCAGTGATGGCCCTTAATAACATCCTTTGCAGTTTTGTCTAAAGGAACCTCAGGATCTGGGGTCCTCCCTTCTTTCTCTTTGTAAAAGCTGTCTATGGTGAGAGCTCTGTTTTGCTTCTTCACTTTTTTTAGACAGAATGGATGTCTCTTTAAGGCTCGGAAAAAATCTGTGCCCTGGGGCAATTCGTTGAATTAACTTAAAGTGCTGGGCTGGTGGGGGCTAGGACTAAGTCTGAATTACTCCTTAAATAAGGCAAAATTGTTGCCCCCAATCAGGCCAGAGTGTCCTGAGTGCCTCAGATAAACTCCAGGTGTTTGGAGTGTGGAGTTTCTGCCAGGATGAGCTGAGCTGAATCCCACCCTCACTTCCAGCCTACACCCGAGTCCACTGTTTATCTCTCTGTCCGACTTAGACAAAACTGATATGAAGTTCTTCAGACAGCAGTGTCCAAATATTTCTGGATTCATTGACTTGAAGATCAGTTCAGAGGCTTATTTTATTGTTGGTTTGAGAGAAGATCGGAGCAGGACGCAGAGAGTCACGTTTTCACTTTGCCATCTTGGCTCCGCCCCCTCTTCTCAGGACGACATTTTGTTGTTTCAGATGAACTTTGCTATTATTTTTTCTAGCTCTGTAAAATAATTTTCTTGCAGTTTGGTATAACACTGAATAAATAGATTAATTTAGGTAGTATTGTTATTTTTATTGTATTGCTTCAATCTAAATATGAGAACTTGTTATTTTTCTAATTGACAAGATCTGAATTTATTTGTGTGGAAAGTGTTTTGTAATTGTATTCATATAATTCCTGACTTTACCTTGGGAGGTAGACTCTGTATTTCTTGCCATCATGTTTTCCCCAAGTTATACTTTGTTTTTTCTTTTCCCTCTTTCCCTCATTTCTGATATTTTATTTCTGCCCACCATCTCCCTCAAACATTCATCCCCTTTTTACAGTGCCTCTACTTTTCTTGTATCTTTCCTCTTCTACTTCTGTTCCCACTTCTATTAGCCTTCCTCTTTCTTTTCCCTTATCTCCTCCTACATCCCTGTTATAGGGTGAGACAAAACTCTCTGTGAAGCTAAATATCTCTGATATTCTCTCTTTGAGCCAAATCTGATGAGAGTAAGATTCACACAGTGCTCACCCCCTCTCTTTTCCCCCTTAATTGTAATCAATCTTTTTACCCTCTTCATGAGATATAATTTACCCCATTTAAACACCATTTTTCTCTGCTTCCAGTACAACTGTATACCTCTACTTTCTTTTTCATATAATCTCAATAAATTCAAATTATATCTGCACCCTCTAAGTATACCCATAACAGAGATATAGTTCTCTTGAGCTAAACATGTCATCTTCCCATATAGGGATGTAAACTTTTTAAATTTTAAAAGAAAGTTATTTTTTCTTTTCTTTTTTTTTTACCTTTTTATGCTTCTCTTGAGTTCGGTATATGAAGAGCAAATTTTTTGTTCAGCTCTAGTCTTTTCAGCATAAATAAATGAAATTCACCTATTTCATTGAATGGCCATCTTTTTCCATGAAAGAGAATGCTTAATTTTTCTGGATAATTTATTCTTGCTGAAATCCAAGTTCCTTTGCTTTTTGGAATATCAGGCCCTTCAATCCTTTAAAATGATAGCTACTAGTTCCTGGGTGATCCTGATTGTGAATTGTTTCTTTCTGGCAGCTTGTGATGTTCTCCTTGATCTGCTGATTCTGAAATTTAATTATGATATTCCTTGGAGTTTTCATTTTGGGATTTCTTTCAGGAGGTGATCAGTTAATTCTTTCAAGGACTACTTTTCTCTCTGGTTCTAGGACATCAGGGCAGTTTTCCTTGATGACTTTCTGAAAGATGATGTCTAGGCTCTTATTTTTCATCATGATTTTCAGGTAGTCCAATGATTGTTTAGATTGTCTCTCCAGATTTATTTTCTAGGACAGTTGGTTTTCCAATGAGATATTTTACATTTTCTCCTATTTTTTTCATTGGGGGGGGGTTGTTTGACTGATTCTTGTAGCCTCACTGAGTTGTTCACTTCCATTTATTCAGTTCTAATTATTAGTGAATTGTTTTCTTTAGTTAGCTTTTTTATATACTTTTGCATTTGGCAAATTGAACTTTTAAATGAGTTATTTTGATTGTTGGATTTTTTTTCCATTTCACAAATTCTGTTTTTCAATAGGTTTGTTTCTTTTTCAAATCCATTTTGTAAGGACTTATATACTTTTTCCATTTCATCAAATCTATTTTGTGAGGGATTATATATTTTTTCCATTTCACTAAATCTATTTTAAAGCATTTTATTCAGATAATTTCGGTGTGTCCTTTTCCAAACTCTGAGGCAGAGTTCTCATTTCTTTTCCCCATTTTTCTTTTTTCTTTTGAGATTCCATTTAAATCCTTCCAAGAGAACCTTGTGGGATGGGGACCAACTCATGTCACCCTTTTGAGCTTCATCTAGACACGATTTCCTTTCAGTATCCTCAGGATTTGAGGTCTACTCCTCTCCAGCTCCATAAAAGCTATCTATGGAGAGAATCCCTTTTGCTTTTTTACTCATTTTTTAAAGGTTCAGGTCTGCTCTTAGGGAAAAGACTAGATTGTCTCAATCTTCATCTACAGACAACAGAATCTGTACACTGCTTTGGGCCAGTGCTGCTGACTTCCTTCTGGTGCTGGGTGGGCCTGGATAAGTTCGGCATTATTCTGAGGTTCAGAGGGTCACTATTTGTCTTTGTATTATCTTTGAATATATGACTGCTAATCTGCTGATCTACTGGCTTCTGAACCAGGAAAGAGTAGGCCTATGCTGTTGTATTTTACCTAAGAGTGTTCTTGTAGATTCCCCAGCCTGTGGATGTCACAAGATCTTGGGTCCTTGAACTTGGCCAGTGCTCAGACACCAACCCACCTCCTCCCATGTCTGTTTGGAAAAAAAAAAAAAACTTTTCTGAAGTTCTTCCAAGATATTTTCTGCTGGAAATTTGTTAGACTCCAAATATTTGTGAGTTCTGCCACTTCAAAACCAGTTTTGATCTGGTGTTGATTTGAGGGATACCAGGAAGAGCTCTGATAAAGACCTGCCAATTTTCTACCATCTTGCTTCCCCCCCACCCTGTTGTGCTTTTCTTTAAATGAGTATTATCTATGTAAAACTAAGAACAACAACAAAAAAGAAATGAGATAATTATACAGGTCATGAATTTATTAACAAAGATCTAGAGCAAAAAGAAAAAGGAAATGGATTTTAAAAATCAGTGAGAAAAATACTTTTTTAGAAAGGGACTCATTCTACTTGGTCTGTATCTCAAAGTGATCATAAAGATGGATCTATGAGGGCAAAAATGTTTTTAGCAGTCTTTTTTGTAGTGGCAAGAAAGTAGACACTAAGTGGATGCCCATCTGTTCAGGAATGGTTGAATAAGTTATGATATAGGAATGTTATAGAATATTATTGTTATAAAAAAACTATCAGCAGGATGATTTCAGAAAGGCCTAGAGAGATTTATATGAATTTTTACTATGTGAAGTGAGTAGATCCAAAAGGACACAGTACACAGCAACAAAAAGATTATGTGATGATCAACTTTGATAGATGTAGCTCTTTTCAACAATGAGATTATTCAGGCAATTCTGATTGACTTGTGATGAAGAGAATCATCTGCATCCAGAAAGAGGACTGTGGGGACTAAATATGGATCACAGCATAGTATTTTCAACTTTCTTTTTGCTGTTTGCTTGCTTTTTTCTCTCTCATTTTTCCCTTTTTGATCTGATTTTTCTTGTGCAACATAATAATTGTAGAAATATGTATAGAAGAATTGCATTTGTTTAACATATAGTGGATTACTTGCTGCCTAAAGGAGGGTTGGGGGGAAGAGGAGGAGGAAAATTTGGAATGCAAGTTTTGGCAAAGGTGATTGTTGAAAACTTTGCATATATTTTGAAAAGAAAAAGCTATTATTTCAAAAAAAGAAAGGGTCTCAAAAATGAAAATATACAAACTAATGAACAGCACTAGCTAAAAGGAAGAAGGAACTGAAATCTACCTAATCTGTTTTGATAATTGAGAGGGGGAAATAAGATGGGAAAGAAATTCATAACTAGATAAAAGTAAGAGAATGGTACTAATAAATCTAATCTTAATGTTAAAGAAATAACAAATGAAAAAATATGTGGGGTGTGAAGTGTGGGTTCAGATCAAGGTTTAGAGGAAGAGAACCAGCTGGTTCTCTATGCGAGTTAGTACATTTTGAGTTAGAATGTTAAAGTCTCAAGGTCCAACAGTATTTCAACCTCACCATATGTGACTGTTTAGCAATTTATTTTCCTCCAATTACATGAAAAAACAATTTTCAACAATAATTTTAAAAATTGAATTTCAAATTCCTTCATTCCCTCCCATGCACCTCATTGAGAAGGCAAGAAATTTGATACATGTTATACATGTGTAGATATGCAAAATATCAGTTATGTTATAAAAGAAAACAGACTAAAATTAAAAAAGCAAGAAAAGTAAAGAAAGTAAAATATAGTATGTTTTTATGTATTCATATTGCATTAGTTCTTTCTCTGCATATGGATGATATTTTTCATCTTAAGTCCTTCAGAGTTGTGGATCATTATAATGCTGAGAAGAGCTGTCATTCATACCTGATTTTATAATACATTCACATATCTTACAATATTGCTCTTATAATACACATTT
Source organism: Myrmecobius fasciatus (assembly GCA_023553655.1). Taxonomy (NCBI): domain Eukaryota; kingdom Metazoa; phylum Chordata; class Mammalia; order Dasyuromorphia; family Myrmecobiidae; genus Myrmecobius; species Myrmecobius fasciatus. The sequence continues at coordinate 19,450 of JAJPUD010018952.1, read as the reverse complement.
TTCTCCTTGTTCTCTTCATTTCACTTTGCATCAGTTCATGTAAAGTCTTTCCATGTTTTTCTTCTTAATTAATTAAAAACTTAAAATAGAAAAAACAGAAAAAGAAAAATATGCCATGTGCACAGGAGAATATTAGAGGATTCAAAATAAAAGACAATAAATGTCTATTTCAAGAAAGCCTATATAATAAATACTACTATTCAGAGATGACCATCTTTTCTTTTCTTCCTTGTAAGATTTCTTTTGTTCTGTGCATAGTACAGAACTTTATTATTTTTTCCTCTCCCTTCCCAACCACTTCCCCCAAGTGGGCTACAAGTAAGTATGGATATATACATATACATATACAAAAATATGTGAGTGAGTTTGTGTGTATACATATATCTACACACATATACATATATATTCATACACATAGATATTCACATACATCTGTTTGTCTTTCCTCTGTTTCTTATAAGGTGAATATCATTATTCTTCATAAGCCCAAGCCTTTCTTTACATATTTTTCTAAATCAGTTAATTCCTAATTTCCTATGCTACAACAATATTGCAATCTTATACTATCTGGTTATTTTAAATAGTCTAAAAAATTCATATTATTGTTACTCAGTATAGTTCCCCTTTTTTCTTTTGATTAAATCTATTTTTGCTTTAACTTTGCCTGAGATCAATGATTACTACTCTTGCTTTTTTTCCCTAATAAATTCTATTTCTGATCATTATAATTATGATAGCGTGTATCTCTTTTTTCTTATTCCTACTGTCTCCTCTGCTTCACCTCTGACCAGTACTTTGCCTTGCTAATACTTAAGCAACTGGCTTTCAAGGATCCGTCTTTTATCTTCTGTATCTTCTCTATCCACTGCTCTCTTTATCTAATTTCCCATTAATCTATACACTCTTCTATATACCCTCCTCTCTTATTTCATTATAAATTTAGAAGACTTTTATAATCTTCCAGGTATGTATAAGTATATATCTATATATCTTTATCTGTATCTATCCATCTACTTATCCACATACATCTTTTCATGATGGCTCTCTATCATAAAATATATTTCTAGATATATATGGATTATTCCCTCTTTAACACTTTCCCAATGTGAATAGAATTCCAGAACTACCAACTCTCCTTCTTTAGTTAATTTCTTTGTCAGTTCTTGGTCCTGTAACTCATTTGTATAACAATGGTTTTCCTTTATGGTTTTTCTTTTTGGAATCATATACTTATCTCTACCACAGTCTTTCTATCAAATTACCCAATTGCTAATTACAATCTTAGACATATGGTTTACATTTCCACATTTAGAACTAAATAATTTGTCCTTGCTTAAATGAATCTTTGATGTTTACTTTATATTTCTCTTGGATTTTATATATGAAATTTTCTATTAAATTCAAGTCTTTTGTAACAAAATATGAAAGTCTGTCAATTCATTGAATGTCCTTTTTTCATTCAGGATCAAGTTTAGCTTTGGTAAATAATTATATTATAAGCTGAAACTCTAATTCTTTTGCTTGTCGATATATAGTGTTTCAAGATCTCCAGTCTTTTAATGCAGTCACTGCTAAGTTTTGGGTGATTCTAATTGTAGCTCCACTGTATTTTAATTGTGGTTTTTTTTTCTTGCTTGTAATACTCTCCTTGATCTGGGGGTTTCAGAATTTTGCAATGACTTTCCTATAGGTTTTCCTTGTAGGATTTCTTTCAGCTAGTGATCAATGGATTTTTTTTCTTTTAATTTCTATTTTCCTCTCTTGTTCTAACACTTCAGGATAATTTTCTTTAATCATTTCTTGTATTATTATAGTAAGATTATTTTCCCCCATAGCTTTCAGATAGTCCCATTATCCTTATAATTTTGTTCTTAATCTGTTCCCCAAATCTGTTGTTTATCTCTTGTTTCACTTTTTTTTCTGTTCTTTCATTTTATTTTTGTATTTTTTTCCATCTCTTATAACTTCATTGGCTTCCCCTTGCCCAATTCTAGTCTGCAAAGAGTCATTTTCTTCTTTAATATTCTGGATATTCTTTTCTACTTAATTGACTTTCTTTATAATCTTCTTGCTTTTTTAGATTACTCATATTTATTAAAAATTTCCCTCAATCTCTTATTTGATTTTTAAAGTATTTTTTGTTCTTTGATGAATTATTTTGGGCCAGGGGACAATTTAATTCTACTCTTTGAGGTAGGTTGAACTTTTTTTTTTACTTCAATATCCTCCTCTGGTCATCCCTAGTCTCATTATAAATTTCCTTGGTTGGCTTCTTTCTCCTTTGCCTGCTCATCTACTTGTTTTTATTTGTAACAGATTATTGGTGTAATCATCTCTAGTTCTGGGGCATGGGGGATGCTGCCTCTGTCCTCAGGTCTTCTTTCAGTTCTCACCTCTGGCCTGGAATCCAAAATCAAGTACTCCTCCCTCCTATAAGTGCCCCCAGATAGCATCCCTGCTGAACTTCTGAACTTACTGGATGTGTACTTTTTTTTCTTTCCTCAGAGCTGTATATCTGCAACACAGGTAGGTCTGGTGCTCCTTAACAGCAGAGGTTCCTTCAATCTCACCTGACTCAGACTCCCAACCACCCACAATGTCTGGAAAGTGAAAATTCTTGTGACTGGGATCAAGGCCACCTTCCAACCCAGCTAAGTCCCAGAAGCTTGTTGGTTCAGCAGAAGTTGAGGGGTTTACACTTTAATTGGATCAAATCTCTGTCCCAGTATCTTCAGATTTTTTTTCTGATTGTCTCAAGAGGATCATTGTTCTGCCCCAATTCTTATTTGTTTTTACCATTCTACATTTGCCCTGACTTTTTGTCTTGTCCCTTTTTGCCTTGAGTTTGTTTGTGAGAGGAATATGGAGAGTGTAGTATTTTTTTGACTTGTTATGCTATCTTCCCAGAATTTTCTTGCTCTTTCCAAGTTTTTCTGAGAGCATCATTTTTTATGGTACAATTTTATTCCCTCACAATTGTATACTACAACATATTCAGCCATTTCCCAATTGATGGACATGTCTCTATGTTCTTTGTCACCAGAAAAGAGTTGCTATAAATATATTTGTACATATAGGTCTTTTTCCTTTTTATTTTTGTGGGGATACACAACATGCAGTGATATTGCTGAAAGTATACATGGCTTTATAGACTTTTGGGCATAGATCCTAATTGTTCTGCATAATGGTGCAATCAATTAACAACTTCACAAATAGTGTATTATTATTTTGATTTTTCCCATATCCCCTCCAAAATTTGCTATTTTTCTTTTTTATCCTATTAGCCAATCCAATAGGTGTGGGGTAATATCTTACATTGTTTTATCTTACATTTCTCTCATCAATACTGATTCAGAACATTTTTCCAAATGATTCTATAAGCCAAATTTGCCTCTACCTCTTTTATTTGATTTTTAAAATCCTTTTTGAGCTCTTGTATAGCCTGAGATCAATTTATATGTTTTCTTTGAAACTTTGGATATAAAAGCTTTGATTTTCTTGTTTTCTTTTCAATGTTTGTTTATGTCTTCTTTGTCAGCATAGTAACTTTCTATGGTTAGAATTTTTTTGTTGCTTGCTCATTTTCTAGCTTACTTTTTTGGCATGTAACTCTGCTAAAGTGAGATTCTGTTTCAAGAGTGGAGGGCACCCTGCCCCAAACTTCAGTGGTTTCTTGTGCAGTTGTTTTAACAGATACTTTTAGTGACCTGTAAGTTTTCTGTTCTTCCAAGGATAGTGTGTTCTAAGGAGAGGTGTGTTTGCTATTCTCCTGGTGTGTGCTCTGGTCCATGAGTGACCAAAGCACTCTTTTCTGCTCTGGAATTGCAATGGAGTCCCTACTCCACTGAGGGTGAAAGCTCTGGTTTGCTACTGCTCCTCCTCACCCTGGAACTACAATAAAAGACAGAAAAAAACAGATCTATGTTTGGGCAAAGCAATGGAGTCCTGTTCCCAGTTATAGGAAGGGGCCCCCTAAAGTATCCTGACTAATTGTTCTATCTCTTACCATATGTAGAAGAGCTCCAAAAGCAGTCACTCCTGCTACTGCTAATGCAGTCACTTCCAAAGCCTACTACTCATTTCCTGGGGTTTGGCATTCATTATTGAACAGTACTCTCTCTCTCCACTCTCACTCCAGTACTAACCTTCTAAGTTGTCTTGGGCTAGGAACATTTTTCTCCTTGTTTTTTGTTTCACTTAAATTTGTTTTTGTTTTTGTTGTTCTGTTGATTTTCTGAATACTTTTTTACTGTGTATAATTAGGAGACTGAATTAGATGGCCCCATGCAGATCTGATATTTTGTGTTTCTATGACTAAGGTTCTTTCCAAAGCTAATTTTATATGATTCATTCAACTAGAAAACATTAAAACTAGTGCTAAGAGACACAATCCTTCCTCTCATATATGTGTTTCTTTCAAATTAATGACTTGGTTTTTGATCCATCATTTAAGTGAGAGGTGAAGAGACAATTTAACTTGTTTTTCAGGCAAAAAATACTGAATAAATTAAACAATGAGAAGAAAGAAACAGATTTTGATGTAGACAAATGTGTAATTCCTTAAAAGTTTTCATTTACAACGTGAGATGATGCTACTTGACCTTTAAGTTAATGCGCAAACCCAACCACTAACAATAAGTCCTGAAATAGCTGTGGAGAGAGGAGACCATTTGACTGGCCAGTGGGTGTTGGAAGCAGAGAAACCTGTGATTCATTCAAGCCATGTGTTTCTTAGGCATATGTAGCCTTAGAAGGAACCTTCCCACAATCCCTATTTTACACCTATAGACATAGTTATGACTGTTGAAGAAAGAATCCATAGAAATATAGGTTTAATTTTTTCAGGCTAATCTAACTTTCTTCCCTGGTCCTGAGGCATTGATGTTTAGATGGAAGGTCTTCTTAATCCAGAATTGGCACTATATGATAAAGAAAACTCTGTGATCTCAAATTTGATTTGTCCAAAATATAATTCATTGTCATTCACACTTCATACTCTCCCTTTTAACCTTTGATTTTATTATGGCCATTCTTCCAAGTTCTCAATCTTGGTGTCATTCTTAACTTCTCATTCTAATTCACCCCATATATATAATCTATTGCCCAATCATACCCTTCTCATCTGGGACTGTTGCAATCTTCCAAGTAGTCTCCTTGCTACCATACATCATGTCTCTTCCCACTCCTATACATGTTCTGCTTAGATATTCAAGTACAATATTTTAAAAACCATATGTAATACCCCTGCTCAAGTATCTCCATTGGTGTGTTAGTAAATGTATGAGCTCTAGGAGGATCTGTACTCAAAATGCATTTTTAATCTAACTTTAATGTAATTTAAATCTAGTCTCTATTATTTGTTTTTTCTCCTTAACTTTCTTAAGTTTAGATATTCAATAAAACAATAATTCAAGCCCTGATTTGTAGTTCTTGTTGATTTTTTAAAGTTTAAATGGTTACCCTGAAAATTTAAAGGAAAGCTCTTGAAGAGCCCATGTTCTTTATAAACTTTCCTCTTATTACCTTTTCAACCTTCTTACAATTTATTCCTTTCCTCAACTCAGTTGTATAATCCAAGAACACCAGTCTTCCAGTTTCTCTATACTTTTGCACTATCTCATCCTCATCCTGGAATATTCTATGTCCTCATCTCTGCACCTAATTTCCCTGATTTCCTCAAACTTTCAGCTCAAATTCTATCTTTAGAAGGTTTATCCTGTTTTTCCTAGAATAATGCCTTTCTTATTCAGATTGCCTGCATGTGTACTTTGAACATTTTTATGAGTCTAGATCTTTACATATCTCCTCAATTAGAATTTAAGTTTCTTGAAATAGTAGTTGTAGATGTCTCTACCATTTATATATTCATCACTTAGCACAGTGCCTGGCTTATAATAATGACTGACAAACATTCTAGCCAATGAATCATTTACACTAATAAATGCTTATAGAACATTTATTAAAAGAGACAACCTGGATTCTAATCCATGCTCTGCTACTAATTAATCTTGGGAAAGTCTTAATAGTCTCCCTAGGCCTCAGTTTTGTCATATGGAAAATTAAAGAATTCACAAGATGATCTCAAATAGTTCTTGCTGTTCTGATAATCTAGTGATCTAATAATTCTGATAATCTGATCCATCCCTATCTTTCAACCTAAAGTAATGAAGTAGACTCAACCCAATTGGCCTGCTAAACTCCTGAATGCAGCCAGAATCAAGTCAAAATGTAATTTAGGAATGTTTAGCAAAAAGAAATAAAAGTACAATACAACATAGATAATGTTAATTTGGGTTTTTAAAAAGTCAATATGCTGCCCACAAGGATTTACAGGAATTTGTCTTCATTTGAGTTTGATACAACAGAAATTGAGCACACTCCAAGGAGCATATGTGTAGCTGAGTCGAGTTATTCCTGGTAATTTAGGGGAAACATAAATTCTCACACTGAAGGACTTTGAGATGATGAAGTCATCTCTGTTCCTATGAGCACAATAAGGAGAGAGGTTCTTCACCAAAGGGCTGACAATAGAATAATATAATAAAAATGTCAATCCTACACAAATTATTTTATTTAGTGCCATACAAATAAAACCTACTAAAAATTTCACAGAGCTTGAAAAAAATAGCAAAATTTATGTGGAAGAGCAAAAGGTAAAGAATATCAAGGGAATTTTTTTTAATAAACAAAAGTGGCATAGCAATTCCAAATTTCAAACTATCTCAAAAAGCAATAAATCATTAAAACACTGAAACTGGTTAAGAAATAGATGGTGAATCAGCAGAATAGATAAGGTACACAAGATAAGTTAGTAAATGACTATAGAATCTAGTATTTGATGAACATAAAGACCTTAGCATTTGGAATAAGGACTCACTATTGACAAAAACTTCTGGGAAAACTGGAAGATAGTTTGAAACAAATCAAATGAAGATGAACCTTTTACTTTGCTTATTAAGATAAATTTAAAAGTTTGTGTGCAAATTAGAAGAGCAAGGAATAGCTTAACAGTTCTAAGAAGAGAAGAATCTATGACCAAACAGTAGACATAGAGCATTACTAACTGTAAAATGAATAATTTTGATTATTTTTTTCCACAAATCACCCCAATACAACCAAGATTAGAAAGAAAGCAGAAAGCTGGAAGAAAAAAAAATTTACAATGAGTGTTTCTTATAAAGTCCTAATTTCTCAAATGTATAGCGAACTAAGTGAAATTTAAAAGAATACAAATCATTCTCCAGTTAATAACTGGTCAAAGAATATAAACAGGAAGTTTTCAGTTGAATAAATCAAAATTATCTATAGAAATATGAAAAATGTTCTAAATCAATATTGATTAGAGAAATGCAAATCGAAACAACTCTGAGGTACTACCTCTAGCCTTTCAGAATGGCTAATGTGACAGAAAAGGGAAATTATAAATGTTGGAGGGATGTGCCAATATCGGGGCATTCATCTATCAGTGGAGTTGTAAATTGATCTAAGTATTCTAGAAATAACATTGGAACTATGATGAAAGGGCTATACAACTATTCCTTTTACCCAGAAATATTGTTCATATATCTTTGTCTGAAAAAATATCATAAAAAGGAAAAAGGATCTTTTTATACAAATATATATTTTAGCAGCTCTTTTTTGTGGTGACTAATAATTGGAAATTGAGGAGATGCCCATCAGTTGGGGAATGGCTGAACAAATTGTGGTATATAATTATAAAGAAAAATTATTGTTAATGATAAACAGGGTGATTTCAGAAAAATCTGAAAAGACATATATGAACTGATGCAAAATTAAGTGAGCAGAACCAGGAGAACATTGTACCCAATACCATCAGAATTATATAATAATCAATTGTGAATGACTTAGCTATTCTCAGCAATATGATGATCCAAGATAACTCTGAAAGATCTAAGTTGAAAAATGCTAACCAAATTCAAAGAAATAACTGCTGAAGTCTTAATATATGTCAAAGCATACTATTTTTCACTTTCTTGTGGTGTGTGTGTGTGTGTGTGTGTGTGTGTGTGTGTTTTCTTTTGGTCTGTCTTCTTTCACAACATGACTAATATGTAAATATGTTTTACATGATTGCACATGTATAATGTATATAAAATTCCTTAGCATCAGAAGCAGGGGGAGATAATGAAGCAGGGAGAAAATTTGGAACTAAAAAGATTTTTTTAATGAACATAAAGAATTCTCTTTATAAGTGGCAAATATAGAAAATTAAATATTAAAAACAAAAAAATAATTAAGGATGACAACTAAATAAAAAACCAAAACAGAAGAAAACTTGACCATGATCCAGGAAAAACTACCCACTCAGGAAACTTTCAAGGGAGAGACAACTAGTCTACTCTTTTAGTAATTCAGAGTAAAAAAAGTAATGTGGTTAGAATGGAATGAAGGTTCATTGTGATAACCACTTCCCAGTCGAACTGAAAACAACTCATTTCTTTAATGATCTCTTATGCATTTTTGTCATATATCAAATTCAAGCTCAGTATTTTGAAGACTGATCTTTTTCTTTTTTTCAAAATTATAGATAAATGCAGCCTTGTGCAATTGTTTACCTCCTGTCCTTTTTAGGATTTCCAAAACACTAACAGAAGCCTAAAAATTACATTGACTAATTCTTGCATTACCCTAAGATACAACTTATCTGAGTCTTAGGACTTGAACTCATTGGGAGCTGTAAGAATTATCCATCTTCTTCTTAATTATTTGAATTTTAACTCCTTGATCACTTTTTTCTTATTCTTTTTAATCTGAGATCATCCTCCTTGATAGAGAAAACATAAGTAATATTGCAGCTGAGTGTTAATAGTCTATGATTATCATATTATGTCCTTAATATTTCTCTCTTTTCTTTTCCTTTTTTCTAACATGTTACATTTTTTGTTTGTTCTAACTTTTATTTAATACCCCTCATAGGACTATGACATTTGCTATGACATTTTATAAAGAAGGAAACTGGTACCCAGTAAGGGAATATGACTTTTCTAACAAAAAGTCAGGCCTCAAAGCAAAGTTCTCTGATTCCAAAGCTAATAGTTCACATTTCCCATTGAGATACATATTACTCTCTATCCCAGTATATTTGTGTTTAAGGAGATATCTACCAGCCAGAAATTGTTAGCTTTTCTTTGATGAGGGCTCCCAAACATGTGTGGGGGTTGTTAGATATAAATGGATATATAAATAGAAAGAACATAATTATACATCAAGCATTGTTCTGAGCAGGAATGATGCAAATATGAAAGCAAATAAACAAACACAATAATCCCTACCTCAGGCACCTACTTTCTAGTAAAGGAAAACAAAACATAATGGGAAGCTAGAAAGTGGGTAGCAATGTGAAGATGGGCAGTTAGAAGAGTAAAGCAATCTGGAAAGTTAAATAAACTGGAAGTAAAGTCAAAATAGTATGGTTGGGTTCACTCAAGATATAATAATGTTGTCTAGAGATTCATCAATCTGGAGAGCATACCCTGGGGAGAAGTCATCCTGAGAGGGACAAAGCAGCTGATGGGGAGATAAAGTAGTTTAGAGTGAATTGGAATTGGGAATTAAAAAGAATACAGAATTGATCAAAAATGGGTGATATAATATTGAATTCTCATTATTCTATCATATGCTTTGAGGTGGTCAGAAGAAGAAGTAAAAGTCAGTGGTGGTGGCAGTGGCGGCAGTGGTAGTAGTGATAGTGATAGTAGGAGTAGTAATATAGTACTTGTGTTTCTACAACTACTAATATAATGTCATTTCTGCCTTATGCCAGAAGGTTGGGGAGAATTTGTTTAGTTTTCCTTTAGTCTGGCTTCCCCAGAATTCTACATTTGCATTGCCAAGTGTCTGTTCTACTAGCCAGAACTATTAATGGAAGCCCTAAGAGTCTTGCTCCACACCCATTTGTTCTTGGCAAATACTCCAATTTTGTGTTTCACATCTGAAAAGGAACTAGCAGTACTGGATGGTTGTTTGTACCAGCAAAATTAATTCCTCCAACAGGAGGTTGGCTTTCATCTGTTAGTACTCAAGAGTCTGTATTGTTGACTGAGGACTGTCTCAACCTACAGGCAGAATAGGAGAAAACAAGATCTGTTAGCAGAAGGCACGGAACACAGAATGTCAGAACTGGGAAAGACTTTAGAAATATAGAACAAATAATGTTGGAGGTGAACATGGATCATGGAACATAGAATTTTGAAGATGAAGGGACATTAAATTCACAACATAGAAAGTCATAGCTATGGCTAAAAGGACATTCAAATCATATAAAAATAGAATATCAGAGGTGGAAATGCATTAAGATGATTTTGTTCTTCATTTTGCATGGGGGAGAGAACAAAGTTCCAACAAGGTGAAGTAATTTTTTCATTGATTTAGTGCCAAAATGACAACTTAAAAGTCAATATTATTAGTCCACTTAGAGACAGATTCTATATCCCACCTGCTCAGCCTTCCAGCTTTTCCTTCTGATGCCCCAAAGAAGGTCTTCCTGCACAAGTCTCTCATATAGAATCTCTTCACTGATTTTATTAGCCATATTAAGTAGGCCTAATACAATAGTGTATTGGCAAATAACCAATTTTCCAGGGAAAAATGTATGCAAAGCATAATTTTAAGTTTAATATGTAGTATTAACATTTTCTCTCTTATTTTACTGATAGACAATAAAACAATAAATTCTTGAGTTATAGTGTTTTCCAACTTCCAAAGCGTATATGCTCACACTGAAAAATTAACAATTATCTCTCAGGAGGCAACACAAACTGTCTTCAACACAAGCTGGAATAGTTGATAATGTTATTACATATTGTTGTGAAGATGGGGAAAGAGGAGTAGTAGACCTGTTGTAATGTCTCAATCCACTCTGAATTTTCTACTCTATTTTTCTCTTACTCAAAGAAATGAATTATATTCAGTTAGTAAGCTGTTTCATCATCTACCAAAGAGTTGAAATCCTAGAAAATCATTTGGTTTCAAAGCTATCATTATTATTACAATGTTACTTTTTCTCCTATTGCTTTAGTGAACTTTTATGTAGCAATAAAATGATTCTCAGAAAAAGAATGTGTCATTATGGGAAAAATCTAATCTATCAATCTATCTGTCTAGATATAGATATTGATATATTTAGATTTCACATCTAGAATCAATAAAGTCTTGAAATAAAAAGTGCTCATAAAGGCAAAATTTAGTCTCTCTGGCATTGATTCTTCATCATTAAGATGAGGAGTTCCAGCTAAATGTCCTGTAAATAATTTCCAGATTTAAATCTATAATCCTAAAACCTTATCCAATTTCATAACTAGTATAAGAATCATTCTATAGTATTATGTCTTTTTATAATACATCTTCCTGAATTCCATAACACTGACCTCTCATGGTTTGTTTTGTAGTTTTCTGACTATTTTGTCAAAATCTTTCATTCATGTTTATGGTAAGACCAAGGACCCTGAAGACAAGTAACAGGTCATTGGAAAAGATGATCAGCAGGATTTGGAAGTGCTGAATAGATCATTTTCAGTACTTTGATGGAGACAAGAATGAAATAACAATATGATACAGGTGGATTAATGAGAAGTGAAGAATTGGGGCCATTAAGTGTAAACCATTTTCGTAGAGGTTTAGCAATAAAGAAAAGAAATTAAGCTATCAAGAGGAGGTATTGGGATAAGGAAAGACTTAAAATGGAAAAGACTAAGTATGTTTTTAGGCTTAAAGCTAGTAGAGACAAAGCTATTTGATATTCATGAAAAAGGAGGTATGAGAGATGGAACAAGGCCATGGACATGGAAGGGAATATATTCAAAGTAACAAGTGAATTGGCTATCTTTGGCAAATTAAATTCATTTAAGTGCAACAAACATTTGATTGAAGATTTACTTTGTTCAAGATGTCATCCTGGTTTTTGAGAATGAACAGAGAAAAATAAGTCAATCTTTAAGGAGCTGTTTATTCTTAGGTTTGAAAAAGGAGTAGAATACGTATGCAAATAAGCAAAATAAAAGATGAGAATAGAAAAGGGGCAGAAAAAAATCTCAGCATTCAAAGAGTATCTGAGGGACAGAAGTGCTTTATAAACTTAAAACTAAAAGCATTTTAGGTCTTAAGATAGTTTTGAGTATTGCTAGCTTAAAAGTACAGTAATATTTTTTGAACACCAGATATAAACGTCAATAGTTATTTTAATTGTATTGCTGACCAGAAATAGGGAGGTAATGGTCCCACTATGTTAGCCACAGGTAGGATATGTGCCTAGTACAATATATTTTAGAAAAGCTGAATTGGAACTCATAGGGTATAGTTGAAAGAATTAGGGTTGGTTGACTTGGAGAAGGAAAAACTGAGATTCTGTTTTTCAAATTCTTAGAGGATTTCAAAGAAGAGGGGTTTGATTTATTTCATGGGGCTCTGTGAGGCAAAATTAAGATTAATAAATGAAGGCAAATTATAAGAAGAAAAAATTTTATCACTACATAAAGAACTTCCTAGCAATTATAGCTGTTAAAAAAAGATGAATGGGTTCCCTTAGTGAGATGAAAATCTTCAAATGGAAGCTGGATGTTAATTTGTCAAATGGGTTGTCAAAGAGATTCCTGTTCAAGTCAAGGCTAGACTTTCAAGCCCTCTTTTACTGAAATTATATGATGCTATGAAAAATCAATTGCATGGTTAACAAAATTTGATAGGATCCCATCAAATTCTCCCATATGGCTTTTTGCCTCTTAAAATTATGTTGCCAGCAACATAGTGGATCCAAACCCTCTAGAAAATGAACAAGACCCTAATCAGGAACACTCCATGTTTTAAAAATTATGTCCTTTGGCGGCTCCTCTGGCATGGAATTGGAAACCACTAACAAATTGCTGGTGGTAAAACATCATACAGACATTGTTTCTTGCAAAATATTGGAAATAACTATTGAATCATTACCCAACAGTTAGGCAAGTCCCTATTTACAGTAAGTATTAGCCCACCATTTGGGCGCTGTGTACTATATGGTATATATTCATTCACTGTGGTTCCAAATTCCTAAATGGTCAATTGAATAAAGAAAGTAAAAAAAAATAAAACTAATGAATGAGATATTTTTTCCTTCCTTCTTCCCAACCAGCTGGGAATCTCTAGCCAGCAGAAAATGTTTACTGCCAAAATCCCACTACATACAGGATCCCAGAACATATGGATATTTGTGTTTAAAATCAAGCTTAATCCTGCCATTTTAAAGACGAGGAAATAAGACCCTCTGAGGGGACATGAATTGCTCTCATTACATATCATTTTGGGGAAAAAAAGCTAGTATTAGTAGCTAGAACCAATATAAGCAGTCAGAGAGGATGCTATAGAGGGAATTTGTATTTAGGCATAGTTGGACTAATACTTCTAGCTGAGTTCACATTCTAAATCCAAAACGTTATGTGATTTTAGGCGAGGTCATTTGTTTTTTTGGATCTGTTTTCAGCACTCTAAGATTAGGAGAGTTGGATTAGATTCCCTTTAAAATTCCTTTTACCTTTAAATTTATGAACTTCTGATCCTCTAAGGTTAAATGTAGATAATGGCATAGTTCAAAGAGCACCTCAGTACAAGTCCAAATTCTGACACCTATTACCTATATGACCTTGGACAATTCATTTCTTCTGTTTTTTACTTTACTAATATGTAAATGAGGAAGTTGCATTAGATCAGGGATTGTTTATTGGTAAACATAATTTAAAAAAATAGTAACTATATTTACATATATTTCCTTGGCAATCTATACCTTTTATTTTATATATTATAAAATTATCCCAAGAAGAGGTCCATACTTTTACCATACTTTCAAAGGAATCCATGACACAAATAGATTGAGAACCCCTCAGCTAGGGGATCTCTAAAGTCCTTTCCAGTTTAAATATTATTTAATTTTATGGTACTTTTCAATTGTGAGATGCTGTGATACTAATGATATAGAGATAGTTCCTTTTCCTGTTTGTACAACTTTCATTATTAGGAAACACTTCTCTCCATTGAGCTGCAATTATCCATCTTCAAATAATTTCCACTATGCATTATGTTGAATAGTGCCATGGACAATAATCCAATATCAATATTAAAGTTATGTGTTCCAAATGCTTTTAGCATCTAAATTCATAAAGATAAAATAAACTGAATTACAATTACATTAGTGTTAGGAGATTTTAATGTCCATCTCTCAATTGCAGAAAAATCAAACAAATAAAAAAATAAATCAAAGAAAAAATATGAAACTGGATAAACTATTGGGAAAAAAAACAACCCTCAAACTGAAATACTGATAACATCTAAATAGGATTGCTAAAGAATATATTTCTCAGTGCTACATGGAATTTTTGCCATGTACCAAGAGACAAAAATATTGAAAATATATGTAAAACATTTTAAAGAAAGAAAGAGTAATTGTATCTTTTGTAGATTGTAGAGCAATAAAAATAGGAACCAATTCAGTACACACATACACAAAAAAACATAGACCCAAATATAAACTTAAATAAGAAATCAAATAATTTTGAACCAAAGAATTAATCATAGAAACAATGACTAATTATGTAAAAGTTATTATAATAGTGAAAGAATATACCAAAATTCTGAGACAAATCTAAAGTAGTCTTCAGGTGAAATATTATATTTTCATAACTATTAAACAGAACAGAAGAGAATTAATTAACTGAATATAAGTTTTTAAGATTTAGAAAATCAACATAGAAAAAAATGTAGAATAAGTACAAATTGAAGAAAGATAAAAGTATAGAAGCTTATCTTACATAATATGAGTGTGCAAGTAAAAGATTATATATAAACAAGGAGGAAGTGTTGAAGGGAGTGGGTATAAACTGAACTTCATTTTTATCTGAACCAACGTAAGAAGGTAGAACTCACTCATGCAGAGAAGCACGTGCATGAAATGTAAAAAGTTGGGTGAAGAAATACAAAGAACTCAAGAAATACATGGAAACAAGTAGTGGGGATGAATGAGGTTAGAATTACAGATTCATGGAAGGATTATGCAAAATAAAAATGAAACCTAAACTAACAGAGTGGACCGTGAAAACAAGTTTCAAAAGAGAAAAAAAAAAAGAAAGAGTAAAGTCCTATGATTGAGGTCTGTGCATGGGGAAGAGAAAGGGACTGTAAATTATAAGAAGATTGTCAAGCATCTGGATATTGGTGCTGAATACACTTTTTTATTCCAATCTGCTTCTTTGCAAAGAGGAGGCAAGAGAAAAAAAAAGAGAGAAGTATAAATTAACCAGATGGAAAATTATAATATATTAAAATTATAGTAATGGATGTGAATGAGAACTGGCCCATAAAATGAAAGGGGATAATAGAATGGACTACAAACCAAAATGCAACAGAATATTTATTGTTTATAAGAAATATACTTGAAAATATACTTGAAAAACTTATAATGAATTAAAATGGGGTCTAATGCAAAAATCTAATATGCTTCAACTGAACTCAAAAAGAGAGTAAAAGCAATCATGATCTTATGCAAATCAAGAGCAAAAATAAACTTGATTAAAGAAGATAAACAAAAAACTACATTATACTAAGAGTTACTAAGAAATGAATTAAAGTCAGTACTTGACATATAAACACAAAATTATATCTAAAACTTTAAAGGAAATGAATGAAGGAAGGAATAAAGAAAAAGCTAAACTACTTACTGAAAAAAGTAGATAGTAAAACTAAATTAGCAAGGCCTTGAATATATCTTTTTGGGGTTGGATAAAACTAAAGAAATATAAAAAATACATGCATGATAACATGAGTGAATAGGAATAGAAAGACGTATGTAGATATTTGTTTGCTCTATCTTTTTTTGTTTTTTGTTTTTTTTTTTTTTGAAGGCAATTGGAATTAAGTCACTTGACTAATGTCAAACAGCTAGGAAGTGTTAATCATCTAAGGCAGATTTGAACTCAGGTTTTTCTGACTCGCTGGTCATTAGTGGTTCAGTGGTAGAATTCTCCCCACAAGGGAGGGCTTGTGAAGAGTAATGGTGTGGGGACCTGGCTATGCTTTTGTCATTCCAGATGAAGCCGATGCTGCCTCTGGCAGGTGGATCCCAACCCAACAATTACACTTGGTGGGATCAGGAGAGGAGGGACAGCAAAAGAAAAAGACGGAAAAGGAGACGGCCCCAGAAACAGATACAGAAAACAAAGATGCTGAAAATCACCATGCTGGCTGCATTGTCCATGGTGTGTCCCCACCATCCTCCCCCAGCTGAGGCCTTCCTTTTGATGCATCAGAAGATTTTCTTAAGTGGATAGAGCAACACACCTCAGGATGGTCTCAATGAGGACTGTCCATTCTTCTCTTTGGCCTATTAGTCCTATTCATATTATTCTGTATCCCTTGCATACTGCACTTATTATTGCATTTACTACGTAATATTGTAATAGAAATTAAGGCTGACCTGATATTACCCCTTGGAGATAAACACTCCCCGAATAAACAGAAAGGGGGAGCTGTTGGGCCCTTAATCTTGAGCCCAGCCTGAAACCTCACCCCATTCCTTAACCACTGTACCATGCTGTTTTGGTAACCTGAATCTCCAGGATGTGGTTATGGCACACAGTCATATATTCTGCTGATACTCATCAACATGTTCCTGCTAATAAGCAGGTCATGCATTGTATAGACATTGAGTATGTGCCAGTAACAGGGTAAGCACTCCCTTTCCTATGGAGAACTTGTTGCTGAGGCAGGTGATCCCAGGAGGCAAGTGAGGTGGCAGGCAGAGGATATAAGGAAGGACAAGGGGGAAGAAGGGGAACCATCATGAGCTGTACCAAATAAAACCTGCTTGAACCACCTTCCTTGGGTGTGATGACTGACTGCTTTGCCACAGTATCCCAAGATGTCTATAGAGGCGACTGGGTAAGAAAAGGCACTGCCCAACTGGGAGTAGCTCAGCAAACTTAGACTAATTAACTTTATCGTAATAATTGACTAGTCAACAAACAAATAATAGAAACAATAGATAATTTCTTCTAGCAAAATGACAATAAGAAAAGATATTGAAATTCATTAGATGCAGCCAAAGCAGTTTTTTAGAGTCAAATTTATGTCTTAAAATCCTTCCATCAACAAAAGAAAAAAAGAACATTTGAATTCACTGAGTGTGCAAATAAAAGAAAATAAACCATTTAAAAATTCCCATTAAACATCAAAGTATAAATACTAAAACTTAAAATTTTAACAAAATTGATAGGAAAAAAGAAATCCCACCAAATTAACTAAAGTAGGTCTTTTTAGCAAAAACAAGAGGGAAAATAAATTACTAATATAAAAAATTTAAAAGTAGATTTCACAACAAATGAAGAAGAAATAAAATAAATTATTAGAAATTCTTTTATTCAACTATATGCCAGTAAAACTAATAATTTAAATGAAATGAATATTTATGAAAATGCAAAAAATATTCAGATTAATTTAAGAAACATCATTTAATAACTGAATCTTAATAAAATAACTGAACACATATGAATAAACTTTCAAAGAATGAAAACCCAGTACCAGATGAATGTATAAGTGAAACATGTAAAGTATTTATTTATTTATTTATTTAAATTAAAGCTTTTTATTTACACAACATATGAGTGATTTTTCTACAGTGACCTTTGCAAAATTTTTTTTCTTCCAAATGTTTCCCCTTCTTCCCCCCACACCCACCCCTAGATGACAGATAGTCTAATACATGTTAAATATGTTAAAATATATGACAAATCCAATATATGTATACATATCTATAGTTATCTTACTGCAAAAGAAAAATCAGATCTAGAAAGAAGGAAAAAACAACATAAGAAGGAAAGCAAAATGCAAGCAAATATTCATAGATAGAGTTAAAATGCTGTGTTGTGGTCCACACTCAGTTCCCACAGGCCTCTCTCTAGATGTATATGGCTTTCTTCCTCACTGAACAATAGGAACTTACTTGAATCACCTTATTGTTGAAGAGAACCATGTCCATCAGAATTAATCATCACATAGTCTTGTTGCTGTGTATAATGATCTCCTGTTCTGCTCATTTCACTTAGCATCAGTTCATGTAGGTGTCTCCAGACCTCTCTGAAATCATTTTGTTAGTCATTTCTTACAGAACAATAAGATTCCATAACATTCATATATCATAATTTCTTCAGCCATTCTCCAATTGATAGGCATCCATTCAGTTTCTAGTTTCTTGCCACTACAAAAAGGGCTGCCACAAACATTTTTGCACATGTAGGTCCCTTTCCCTCCTTTAAGTTCTCTTTGGGATATAGGCCCAGTAGAAAAACTGCTGAGTCAAAGGGTATGCACAGTTTGATAACTCTTTGAGCCTAGTTCCAGATTGCTCTCCAGAATGGTTGGATCAATTCACTCCACAATGTATCAGTGTCCCAGTTTTCCCACATCCCCTCCAACATTCATCATTTTCTTTTCCTGTTATCTTAGCCAATCTGACAGTTGTGTAGTGGTATCTCAGTTGTCTTAATTTGCATTTCGCTGATCAATAGTGATTTGGAGCACCTTTTCATGTGATTAGAAATAGTTTCAATTTCTATTCATAACTTTTGAATTCTTATAAATTTCAGTTAATTCTCTATATGTTTTAGAAATGAGGCCTTTATCAGAACCTTTGAATGTAAAAATGTTTTCCCAGTTTATTGCTTCCCTTCTAATCTTGTCTACATTCATTTTGTTTGTAGAAAACCTTTTTAACTTGATAAAGCCAAAATTATCTATTTTCTGATTAATGATGATCTCTAGTTCTTCTTTGGTCACAAATTCCTTCCTCCCCCTCAGATATGAGAGATAAACCATCCTACATTCTTCTAATTTGTTTATAATATCATTCTTTATGTCTAGATCATGAATCCATTTGTACCTTATCTTGGTATATGGTGTTAGGTGTGGGTCAATGCCTAGTTTCTTCCATACCAGTTTCCAGTTTTCCCAGATGTTTATTTCAAATAAAGAGTTTTTATCCCAAAAACTGGGGTCTTTGGGTTTATCAAACACCAGCTTACTATAGCCATTGACTATTTTGTCCTGTGAACCTAACCTATTCCACAAATAAACTATTCTGTTTCTTAGCCAATACCAAATGTTTTTGATGACCACTGCTTTATAATATAGTTTTAGATCTGGTACAGTTAGGCCACCCTCATTTGCTTTTTTTTTTCATTAATTCCCTTGAAAATCTTGACCTTTTGTTTTTTCAGATGAATTTTGTGGTTATATATTCTAGGTCAGTAAAATAATTTCTGGGTAGTTTGATTGGTATAGCATTAAATAAATAGATTAGTTTAGGTAGTATTGCCATCTTTATTATATTCGCTCGACCTATCCAAGAGCAGTTGATATTTTTCCAATTGTTTAGATTTGACTTTATTTGTGTGGAGAGTCTTTTGTAGTTTTG